>APFE030673659.1:1850-40274 GCA_000404065.3 Pinus taeda | reverse complement strand
GCCCTGGACCCCATGCAGGGGGGCGGGGCTACCACCCCCTTGCAATCTCCCCAATACTAGTTGTGGAAAGAATATAACACATGCCCAAATTTTTTTGTAGAACTTAACTCCTTGTTTGGTTGTAGAAACCTTAATGATAGAGAACATCCATGAAAGAGCATGGTATTAAACATGGTAACCTCTAAAAGAACCCATAGTTGCAAGTATACAACACATACACACACATTTAAAGCAACAAGATAAAACCAATAGTGGCATAAGAATTTATTAGTGTATCTGGTAGAGATGACATCGTAAGGAATATGAGAAAATGATTTTAATATACATATTGGAGGAAACTAGTCCTAAGTCAACACATGATCTATATGGACCCATACAGGTAAAAGGGTAGGCGAGTTACAACCTCTCTAAGTAATAACTCTAAACAATCATGCACCCAATCCTCTACAAAGCTTAACAGAACTGCATTCCCACATAATTGTTCTCAAACACAACACCAAGACACTCATGAATTACATAGGAAACCTAGAATAAACCAAGGAAGAAATGAGTGAAGACAACAACAATTGACATAACCACATTCAAAATACCGATCGTAAGAATCAAGGACTTTACTTTTTTGAGAGGGGCATCATAAATTGTCAATGTGATTCACTACAAAATATAAGCACTCTCATAATCAATGAATTGGTTAAGGGAGCCCAACTAACATGTATCTTCATCACTACAATTCCATTGAGGATGCCTGAACGTGCATGTGTTAAACAAAGTTGATTGTTGCTCCCGTGAAATAATAATGATGGTAATGCAAGGGCCCACCTTGCTAGCATATATTTCTATTGACCCTTGCAAACGATATGTTGATGACACTAGAGCTCAATCCACAAATAAAAACTCAAAGCTCCAAACCAATAGGCAAAAGAGAAATGATCCTACATGCTAACATATGATAAACAAGCTTGATATTGGTTTAACAAACCTAGCAACTATAACAATAAACAAGGATCGAGAACATGTAATACTCAAAACAACCATACAAATATGCATTAGACATGAGCTAATGTCATCTGTAACATAGGAAGTCTCAGCGGCACATTGCAACCACCATAAATAACTAACATGTGTGCTAGAACAATGGCCAAAAAAACAAAAAGAAATCAACATACACACCAACCTATTAGGGAAGAACCAACTAAAACTACGATAAGAAAGAATCACACCCACAAATTTCAATTTAAAGAGCCACACTCCTAATGGTTTATAAACACGGGAAAATTTTTAATCTCACACAATCACTTTGCAATACAACTTGAAGTGATAGAGCGACACATGAAAGTTGGGAATCAACACATCAATAGTTGAGAAAATCATGTTCAATAAACCACTACAAAATGCCACACAATAGAAATGAATCCCATACCATAACTCTAGAAGGAATGAATGTGACCTAGAAAAAGCTAAACCTACAATGCTATTTAATTCTCTAATCTCACAAATTGGTTTTTGCAATAAAAGTTAGATAAAACAAATAACAACTTGCAAAATAACATATTCGATTACTTTGCATTCAAAGACGATAAAAAAATCATAATGCAATGAACATAACCTGCAACACTCTTACACAAGCTAGAAAAAATTAAAAGTTAGATAAAACAAATAACAACTTGCAAAATAACATATTCGATTACTTTGCATTCAAAAACGATAAAAAAATCATAATGCAATGAACATAACCTGCAACACTCTTACACAAGCTAGAAAAAATTAAATGATTGTATTATATTTACATTGAATATACCAACCAAAACCATTATGGTCATTGAATATTCACCACCAATCTTCTTTATACCAATAAATGGTCACTCTTCAGTGTAACCATATTTTGACAAATTCTTATATATTTTTAAAACCCAACACATTATTAAGTTTAATTAAACATTTCTAGGACCATACCAATAATAAATAAACCGAAACTTTTTAAAATTTCAATATTTCCTCCAAAAATAAAATCCATTAAGAGTATTGGTGAAATGATAAACTCACCATAAAAGTAGTCTAATCAATCAAAAGTGGGGACTAATGGTATGAATGACATATGTCTTTACGGGCAAAGACACTGGTATGTGTAAGAATTTTATAAAATTTAGTTTGAAAAAGTAAGATTCAAATGTGAAGTTGTTGGTTAACAACACATGTATACTTATATCAATAAGTATAGTTAGCTATGGAAATGAAACAAATTTAGTAAACTTATATGTCATGTTTTTTAATAAAAGTAATTTATAAATAAAAAGCAAAATTAAAAAGTAATTAGATAGCAATATATATATATTGTGTAGTTTAATTAGTTGGAAGAATTGCTCGGAAAATCATGGAACTTCCGGGTATATTTACAGAAAATTTAGTAGGGATTTTTGTAAATCCAAGTTATAGTTGTTAAACTTCAAAATTTGAGGTGTTCTAGACATTTTTGATGATGTTGAATCCATTTCCACCATCAAAAACAAGATTCAAACACTGCCTCTACAGGATTTTTTGAAATTTTTTTGCCCGGATTCCGACCACCCTTGGCCATCCGGGCAATTCCTCCGCTTCGGTAGATAACTCCATATAATATATTCTCAATAAATATTAATTATATATTTAATAAAATATAATATATTTTATAAATAAATTATATTTAAAAATAAAATTAGTCTAAATCTATCTTAATTTCAAATCTACCTACCAAGTGTCGAGAAGGATCAAATTTTTTGATGTGCAATTTTTTTAGAATAAAAAGAGATTTGATAACTCTCGGCGTGTAGATCAAAATTAGAATGATTTAACTTGTATAATTATTAATAATTGATAATTATAATTATTAAATTTATTTTTATTGTTATGTAATTTTATTTAGTCAAAATGTTTACATAAGATAATAGAATATTACATCTCTTCCATACTTAACTAGAGAACGACTTTAGACATAATTAAAAGCACATTTAAATAAAACAACAATACTTGATTAGAGAGTGCTTCTAAACATAATTAAAAACATATTTAAATAAAATAACAATACTTGACTAAAAAGAACCTCTAAACACAATTAAAAACATATTTGAATAAAACAGCAATACTAAACTGAAAAGTGCCTCTAAACACCATTAAAACACACTTGAATAAAATAACATGAGAAACTTTATTGTGAAATCATTTTGCAAAATTAAATCAAATAAATATATCAGGGTTGGACTTAAGGTAGTTAACGTGGAATGAACTTGGATTCACTAAAAAGAAGAAAAGTTGGTTGTTGGCCAGGTTTCATTGTCCCCATTCCTCTCCATGACATCGACTTGAAAATCAAGTAATACCTATTTCTTTTTCACCGTTAGAACGATTTTTTTGATTACACGACTCTGGTCAATTTTCCGATTAGTTGTGATGATGGATTGAAAATCTATATTCTAAGTAAAGTTGGGAAAAACAAATAAACTTTTAATCGTTTTCCAATTTTGGTTAGTTTAAAGATACAAATGAGATATTTTTCGTCATGGTTAATTAAAAAATAAAAATAGGCGGTGGAAATTTTATTTTAGCAATTTTTATAAAAGTTATTGAGTTTAAATTTCTGTAATTCATAATGTTTAGAAGAGATTTTGTGAAATATCGCCAACATTTCAAACTTTTATTAATATTTAAATTAAAAAATCAATAATTATTTTTATATTTAAAATTTAATAAATATTAATTATTATAAAAAATTTTATCATAGAAGAAACAATATAATTTTTTTTAATTTAAATTAGGTCATTAAAAAATAAATAAAATTTTAACAAATGTATATCTTATAACTGAAATTTAATAATTAATAAAATATCAATAATCATAGAGTTTCTATTCTACAAGAAATCAAAAAACCTTATTCAAGTTTGTGATTAAAAACTATTAAAATTCTCTCAACAAAGCGTATATCTATGACAAAAATTTGAATTTATGATAATCAATAAAATATAAGACTATAAAGTTTCCACTATACAAGAAACAAAATAAAAACCTTATTCAAGTTTGTCCCACAAAACTCTCTAATAAAATAAATAAATAAAATGTTGTCTCATCTATGTTTGTCATAAATTATGATAACCCAAAAGAATTTTATTTAAGAAGACTATATAAAAAGACTTTAGATACTATTGTCATCTAATTTTGTCATAAATTACAATGATCTATTAAAAGATAAATGACGAAAGATCGAAATTGAGGTACTATGTAGTTAATGTATAAACACCAAAAATCAAATTCAATGCATAGCTATTTAACTTCTTCAATCATGGAGAAAAAATAGAAAAGAGGAGAACAAGGGTTGTGAAAATGCTACTCCTCTATGGTATTCTCCACCTAAGAAAGGAAAGAGGCATTAGTTTATTGCTTTCATTTGTCTATTTAGATGCCTAGCATTTAAAATGTTGAGAAGCATTGTAACATATAACTATGATTAGGGTAAGGTAAATTTCAAATGGTTCAAAATATTATATATATAAAGTTACCAAGGTTGTGTGGCTTTTCAATCTCCTTATCAGTAAAAGCATCATATTTTCAACAACTCATGGTAATTGCTAACAGATTAAAATGACATTAAAGCCAACCATATAAGGAAACAAGAATAAAAGGGAATATCTTGTAGTAAGCAAGGTAAGGGTTCAAATTATATTGCTCTTGTTGTTGTTTTTTGTTTCCCCTGTGTTTTATTATTTTTAGCATATATGGATTTATAAAGGGATCTAGTGTTACGCCCTTTGCATTTCCATGTCTACAACCAACCCAATATTGTTTCTTTGAAAATGTAGTTGCATGTCTAACACCAAGCATTGCACGCGGGTTTGAAAACCATGCACAAAATCAAGATTTAAGCATGTGAAGTTCAAATGATGTAACAATTCGACAAGTTGTGATGTGGACTTCCAATGTGGTAAATAATCATAATTTTCACCCTATCCCTATCGTTATATATATTTTCTCTAGTATTATATAATGCTTTTGAATTTTGGGACTTGTTTGTAGGTAAGGATATGTCTGAGCAGTGTATATAACTAGCGTTAAATGAGATAATAATAGATAATGATAGTTGCACTTGCAAAAGGTTAACTTGAGGTTTCTACCTTTTGCATGCTTTTTGTGGTTCTACCTTTTTTTTTTTCTTTTTAATGGGATAGAGAAGGCAATTTTGAAAGGGATTAAAGGGTGGAAAACAATAGCAACAACAACTCTATGCAGTTGGTGTAGCTCATTTCTTTTAACCTGTATGGAATTTAATTGTTTCTTACATGTGAGTTGTTCTTCTATTTATGGAAAAATGTGGCGACCAACAATTTTTATTAAAGATGTTATGAGTAGGTGTGTGAGGTTCCAAGTTCTTGAATTGGTCAATAAAAAATATAGTTTGGATGATGATAGTTCTCATCCTAATTTGCTATAGAAGATCAACATTTTCTCATAGAAAATATAGCTTTATAAGACATTGTTACTCAAAAATTCTTTTTTGGTTGGTGGGGGGGGGGTGGTGGGGGGGGGGGGGCATTTTCATATGCGCTTATTTCCTATTGGGTGCGGAGCTAATTATCTTCTTCATGTTCAAAGGTTTTTGTTTTCAGCCATGGTTGGATCCCAGTCCCTGATGGGGGGCGTGGTGGATTCCCCCCCACTATTGTTGCTAGGGGGGTGATTGCAATTCTTTGGAGCCCCTCCTAGCAGGGGTTCGGTGGAAACGTCCCCAAAGCGAAAATTAGATGAAAAAAATCCTTGTAAAATATTGTAATTTCGTAGTCAATCTGGGTAGTTTATTAGGCAGAATATCTAACGCTAGAAGTTATGTTAGTTTAGGATCTTTTTCCATGGAAGGCAACCCTCTGTTTATATGAGGGAATTGTATTACGACTTTGTATTATTCTGTGTGAGAAAGAGAAAGGAGATTGTGTGAGAGCGAAGAGGAAATTAAAGTGGATTTGTTGTAGGTTGTATCTCTTCATTTTGTTGGATAATAGAAAAGGAAGGACCGGTTGTTTCTCTGTGGACTTAGCCCAAATTGGGTGAACCACTTATGTCTTTGTCTCTCTTGTTTTATGCTTTTCTATGTTTTTGTTTATGAAATATTTAATGTTTTCCATTGCTATATTAATTAATTTATAACATTCTCCTTTTTCCATAAAAAATATGGAAAAAATATCATATATTTTAATTCCAAAAAGAAGAGATATAAATTATGTAATATTAAAGGGATTGCATGAATGATTGATGACATGATATTCAAGTAAACATTCAAAAAAACTTCTCATATACCTTCACATGATGGGTCTCTAACATGAGGATATACATCCTCCATAATAAGTCAAAAGAATGGTGAAATTATGTTACATGAAAAGTTCCATGATAGGCGATTATTAAATAATAATTTAATTGACTTCAAATGAAATAACCAACACTTAAAAATTACAGTGTCGATTATTTGACTTCATACGATGAATAGTTGGAGCAATTTTTTTCCTTCTACCAGAGTTATCAATGCTTCCTTAAGGTCTTGAATAAGCATGACTAAGCCTTTCATATCTAATTTGTCTTGATCTAACCGTTCAAGCTACAAATCTTGTGATTTTTTAGTTGCTTCTACTTCCATTGCTTGGGTAGCCCAACTTGCCCTATGCTTAACACTAGATTAGGGAATATATTTAGTCACACAAATTTGAAGCCCATGACAAAGAGGGTTCCACTAAAAAAGGGTATGCACATGAGTTATCTACCACCACATATGAATTAAAAACCTCTTGAAAAAGTTGCAATTCCAAGAGAAAGTCCTTACTAATTAGCTAGTGCTCATCCTTTGCACCATCCCACCAAGTGATTTTGCTATGATATCCTTTTAGATTTCTACTCTTAGTTGTTTTGATGCAATAATTTGTTGTGTGGTTTGTTTCATAATAGGCTCTACATTAGAATGAGACCTACTAATAATTCTACTTTTGGGTTCAAGAGTAGTCTTTTACTATGAAATTAATTCATGTTGGGAACCCTTGGTTGAATTTGATATCCACATAAATTTGGGCATATGTCATAATGTGGCAATGCTTCAAGTACTAACAATGCTTCATCTCCTTAGTACCAAACTGGAATTTTCCAAGGGAATTACAAATGGAATATAAAAAATCATAATCCATGAATGAATGGAAAGATTTGAAAGCCTTGCCCCTACTAGCGCCACAGAAAGAGAGTTGTTGTTACATGAAAAGAGGGAATCCAATATTTCATGCACAATACAAAGTTTCCCATAACCAAGGATTTGAATTTAATATTAGATTTATATCAACTCCTAGATCAAACTCCACTACAAAAAAGTTTTTATCACAAGGGCAAATAAATACGTCTTTTTGAATTTTTAACTTATAAGCACTCAACCTCCACTAATGAAAATCTACAAGCCAAGACCTAAGACAATTAAAATGACACACAAGCCAATTATTGTTGTAAAAGGCCTCTTTCCTAGTGACATTGTTGATTATTGGGATGGTTAAGGATAAAACCTCTCATGCCATGAATAATTTTGGAGGAAGGGATCCACCATCACTACCATTCTTTACCACATTACTGAAGGAAACCCTTATTCAACAAGAGGGTGGGACCATGTAGCCAAGGAATGAACCATGTTGGTTGCAAGAGAAAATGACAAAGAAGTAGGCACTTAGGGTGAACTTGTAAAAGGAAAATGAAGGGTCATTGGAGGAGCAGCATGCAAGGGCACCATATAAGGGCACAAAGAATGTGTGAGGAACAAAGGAGATTAATTAGATATCTAGAGGAGGAAGAAAAAACCCATTAGGCTAGATAGAGGCATGATGATGTTTAAATCAGATTGAACCCTAACCATAAGATGTGAGAATAGAACCAATGAAGCCATTGCCCAAAATCCAATTTTGCTTGGATATAAATGTTTTTATATACCGAATCCTCATTCATATTTTTTAAATAACAATGGACAACATGCTATTCCTTTTCTCCATTGTCATTTAATTTAAATTGATTCCATCTTTGTTAATTATGTTTTATTGTAGTTGGGGAGGCTCCAAAAAAGAACTCTCACAATGTAATTTCATATAAAAATCATGAAATGGAGATCATGATGAAAAAGTTGTGGGGGTAAAAAATATAAATCTCTACCTTGACTAAATGGATGGTTGACCATGAGATTAAAAAATTACTTGTATGCATCTCATTAGCTCTAATTGTCAAGTTGAATTTCATTTATTTAGTTTTTGAAAATAAACATTCTAGTGATATTGCATTATAATTTCAATTTTACAACATAACAAATTCTGTCTATCTTATTCAAATGAGTTAGGGTAAAGCAAAACATTGAACTATCATAACATTTTGTCAATGATTAGTTAGCACGCGTGAATCGGTAATATTATCCATTGGATAAACTTTCTTATCAGAATTTAGAAATAACAAATTATACTTATTTAAGGGAGAAATATGACATTTTCAATGCTCTAACTATTCAACTTCTAATTCAAGATTTTGTGAAGTGGTTAATTTGTTAAATGTTTTTCACTGCAAACAATCCACTTTCTCATTGGTTCTAACTCAGTTGGAACTTGATGATAAAAATAGTTATGAAGACATTAACTTAAAATAGTCTATGTTTATCTTTGTTATGGTTACGATTTAAAGTAATTTAAAAATTTCACAATTGAAAATGAATACGACTTAATAACATCACTTTCATTATTGATGACACAAGTTTAATTACTAAAATTGTTTGTTGTCTATTTTATATTATCACATGTTTCACACATAGAGAGTTTACATTGTTTAATGCCAAAGATATGTTACAACTCTTATAGTTTAATGAATATAGTCAAGCAAGTCAATTGTGTCTAGCTTGGGTGGTTGGGAGGAGTTGTTTTTATCCTCCGCACCAAAGTTCCATCCTTACGAGTGACGTGTTGAGCTCTTAAATTAATATACTGTGTGGAATTGGCATGGTACCAACAGTCTCGCTCTCACTCTTGAGCTAAAGAGTGGGAGCATTATATTCCCCAAGTAAATCCCAATGCCTTAATTTTTTCCGAGGAAAAAGTGAATACAGTCAAGCACATGACCATTTTTTGTTAATCATTACTGCCATCTCTTCAAGTAGACAACCACTATTCACCATTGTCTTTAATACTCTATGCATGTGCACATTATCTCACTACCTTTCTCACCACCATCATGATCATCTAGGATTTTCAAATGTAGAAAAATATCTTGAAATAGTAAGGAAATCAACTATTTCCACAAGATATATTAATTAAAACTTGATTTATGATTGTCGGAAAAATAAATCCATTTCTTGAATTTTTTTTATACATAACTCGTTTTTAGTTTTCCTTGTTTTTGTTCTTTACATGTAATTTTTTTAAGGAGGGGGTTCCTTATACAAAGACATTAATCTCAATCTTGCCAAAAGGAGCCTATATTGTTTTTTTTCCTTGGAAAAAGGCCATATATTTTATTATTAGTATAAAAGGGTGGACATTCTAGATATGCTTATACAACATTGTATTGCATATTTTAGTATTCCATCATCGAAGCTGCTATACTCATAAACCAAAGGAAAATATAATATTGATCTATCCAAGACCTTACTATTCTCATGATATATATATGAGATTAAAAAGACATAAAGCCATACAAATAGCTACTCACTTGTCCCAAAAATAAATCCTTTCCAAACCATCTCCATAAGATCTCTTCTTTTCACAAAAACTTATTTCAATCCTTTTAGTAAAATCTTAAAGAAATACTATATGCCAACATTTTTTAAAACAAAATACAAAAACTCATAAATATGCTAAGTACAACATTGAAAGTAAGAGATCTTAAACATCTATTTGTAGTTGAGATTTGGCTTATATAATGCCTCCTTAATGCTAAATAATAAAAACATAGCTTTCCCCCAATGATAAACTTGTCTTTCAAACCCCATATGCTTTTATGTTAAACTCGTTGAGTATGTTAATGAAAGAAATTCTAGAAAACACAGTTTCCAACAATTCAACTATTATAGTATTGGGTTTAGATTAAATTCCCCAATTTGTAGCTTCCTTTTATCCAACTTACGATAACATTGGATTCATCAAAGACCCGCAACTTTGTAATCCTTAGATCCACTATCATTTTCATTTGGATCTTAAAAGAAAACAACTCAACACAATTATTTATGCCCTTGCCAAACCTAATTTAAAGATAAAGAAATGATTATCGATGATATGTAAAGAACCTCTACCACAATAAAGAAAACTTATATGTTGACTAGCTCCATTAAAGAAACCTTGGGGCATTGACTTGTCAATTTGAGATTCTTTTATAATTATAGCCTTTAATAGTTTTGGACAATCTTTAAGGGTTTTATAGTTTTCTGAAATATAATATGCACATTGAAATGATGCAATGTATCTATCTTGGAAGATATATGCATTATAAGCTAACCAAAAACCCCACACCGCCACAAATTGAAGGGTATTGAAGGCTTTCAACTCTTTATTCCAAAATTAGTTGTTTAAAACCTCTTCCATAGCAAGCCCATACCAAGCCCCCTTACACCCAATCATTAAATCCTTTTAAACCCACACTAGACAACA
This sequence comes from Pinus taeda, assembly GCA_000404065.3. NCBI lineage: Eukaryota > Viridiplantae > Streptophyta > Pinopsida > Pinales > Pinaceae > Pinus > Pinus taeda. Next base: position 29,619 of record APFE030673659.1, on the reverse strand, counting down.
TGCAAGCATGGATTTAATAAGTGGTTAATTGATTTTCCATATTTCTTACATAGGTAAATCTTCCCATACCATGTCAACTATGATTTTGGAGCACATCCCACGTCACATATTTGATTTGACAAAGAAGCCTCATACAAAAATTGAATTTTATATAACAATTTCCACCCATCAAGCCTTATATTCCTATTTGCATTTTTTCACAAATCTGCAATGATTTCCCCTATAGTATGCTTCTTGGACAAGGCAAGGAGATCCTCCTGATTATTCAGCATAATATGACATTTCTTAAGTTTTACCATATGCCATCCACGTCCATTTCCATGCTCTATTAGGCCTAGATCCTTACCATTTTTCTAGTCTTTATGTTATATAGGAGTTGTTAAAACATTGATTTCCTAACCTATTAGTGTGCCTTGTTTTGTAAAAATCCAATCAAAGCTCATGGAATTCTAAAAAGGTTTCCACTTCCAACCCAAGGATTTACCCCACTTTTGACATTACACCCTTTTCCTACTTTTGAAGTGAGCCAATTTCCAAGGAAAGGGGTTCATCATACTTTTTGAATTATCACTTGCCTATGCAGACCTTGTTTTGAAATAATCCTCCATAATCTTTTGGTTTCCATGGCCTTAACAAAAAGATGAATTTTTTTAAGCCTCAACCATGCCTCAACCAACTTCATTCTCGGGTTTGGCCAAGGCCTATCATTTCCGAAGAGGGATACCTTTTGCCTCTCACTTGCTAATCCAGAGGAACCTTAATCATATCTTCCTAATTAATTCTGAAATCCCTTTTGGAATGAAAGCCATAGTCCTTTGTTCTATATTTTCAATGAACTATTTCCAAACTTTCTTCCAATAATAATTCGGTTTTAGATAATAACCGAAGTACTTAAACTCTATTTGTATGTCTAAAAGCTTAAAGGAAAAAAAATTGCAACTTCTTTCTCACATTTTCCTCCTCCACCCCATTAATGGTAATGGAATTTTTCTAGCCATTCATTTCCATAATTGAAGCATTACAATATAAATCAAGGATTTCCTTTTAGCTTATTTATATCTCTTTTACATCAATCACAAAATAATAGCACATCATCCATAAATAATAGACTAGTAAAAGAGAAAGACCTCCCTAATTTAATCCCATTCAACACACTTGTTCTTTTTTCCTCTAAGAATGACATACTTATACCTTAAAAAATTATCTAGAAGAGGACAGGGGCTAGAGGAAAACCTAGCGGAAGACCCCAAAAAGTTTAAAAACCCAAAGTAGAACCATTACTTTAAACAACAAAAGAGAGTGAAGATATATAATCCAAGTTCCAATTTATAATTTGAACACTTAATCCTGATGATGATGATGATGATGGTTAACGTCCACTGAGACCAAATTGGTCTATCGGACCTACAATTTTCTTAATTTTTACTTGTCTGGCTCCTCGTCTTTCTTGGCGAGATTGGTGTTGTAGCTTTCTTTCTTTTCTCTACGGTCTTTCAACTTCCTTTGTCTTGCATCTCCTTCATCTCTTCTGGTTCTTGGGACATTGGTGTCTTAGCTTCGCGATCTATAGTCGGAGAAGTTTGGTTTAGGAGATCTGCTTTGCTGTTAAATGAAGATTTATTTTCTGCGGTATTCAAATCCTCATAACTGTTGATTTGTTGGGGCGGGCTTTCTCCTTGCTTGCTTTGAGAGTTGTTCCTTCTTCCTTGATTTCTTGTGACTCAGAGTTTTCTCTAGAATATTCTTCTTTGATGACAGTGTAGTGTTCTTTTTGTGCTCCTTCCCACCATGTGGATCTGTGGTGGTTTTTTCTAGCAAAATTTTTCTCAAAGGCTTTTGGGCAATTTTTGGCTAGATGCCCCGTCTCAAAGCACGATCGACATCTGAAGAGGACACTTTCATAATCAAGCTTCTTGATCCCAAAACAAAGCATACAAAGCATACTTACGCTTATACAAAACCAAAGATATCTATCATATGCCTTGCTTAATCCTATATAAAGCATACTTATTCTTATATAAATCCAATAATATCTATCATATGCCTTGGATAAATCTAGCTTCGTGACATTGAATTTATTCTCTAAGTTTTGATGGTATACATATGCTACCTCTATAGCTTGATGTATCGATATTCCGTGCAAGAAACCAAGTTGCCCTTCTTCTTTTTTAATGGACTCTGAAATTTATTTATTTTTAAACCGTAACTTTTATTTGGAGAAATAAAAATTACATTTTGTAAATACACATGGTGTTTATGCTATAACAGACACATAGAAGCATGCCATTTTGTTTGTGAATGGATCTGAGCAAATTGGAAGTAATTAAAATCCTGAACAACCGTGTTATGCCATAAGAAAGAGAAATAGAAAATAAAAATAAAAAAATTATGGAAGATAAATAAAGTTGTTTTTTTTCCCTTTCTTCATTGAACTTGTTGCCAACCAATGGAATTTGGGTCAACTAAAGTCAAATCTAGCTTCTTGATCCCCCTCTAGATGAGGGGAGTCTTTATTAGAATCTAAACCCTCTATTTAATGTGCTCATTTGGTTCAACCTGTTCCTGACGAGGGTTGATGATATTCTACATCTGGAGTTGTCGTTGGTGAGGAGGCAAATCCAACTTGCACCGCTTCCTCCTCCTCTATTTTATATTTAGTTTGTGGTGGTTGAGTCTCCTTATTTTCCTCCTCCTTGTCTTCTTAAAGGGAAGGATCACTAAATTTCCATTGTTTTGACCTATTTGGTTGCTTCATTTTCCTTTTTGTGATCTTCTTCACCATAACACATGTGTTCTGTAGATGACCTGTGTGGTAGCACACACGACATCTAAAGGCCATGTTCTCATAATCTAAGGTTTTTGTCCACTGAAAATTCTTGTGCTTCAGAGTGATGTGATCTAGTAGTCCTATGCTAAGATATATCTTCATACAAATCCTTGCAAAAGTGAAAATTCCTTTTTCTGTTCTTTCCATGTCCATTTTTTTGAATTTTCCCAATTTGTTCCCGATGTCTTCAAGGACTTAATGGTGCTAGAAAGGTAGAGGAATATTTAGGAGCCTAAACCAAACTAGAATAGTAGTAACCAACATAGATGTAACATCAAACCCTATAAAACATAAAGTAATTTAGAATCCAACTCTCCCCCAAAACTAAGGCCCTTCATTTAGTACAAAATCTAGTTCTTTTTGTGTATCAAATTGTACAACAAAAAATCCTTTAGAGCAAAGGTAAATATCAAAATTTTGTGTCCAAGATGAGAGCACCCACTGATTTAGTGCTTCTAGTTTTGGACAGAAACCATTAAATTTTCAAATGATGGATTTAGATTCCAGTATTGCGAATAAGGAGGAAACTTGTGGAAGATTGACCTCCATAGATGGGGTGTGTTCCATTTGGTCCGCAATATATGGGCATGGAATGTTTTGATTTGGATATGTATTTTTCAATGATTTCCCCGGTGTTTCTTACTTGGAATTGCCTTATTTAAGTGCATCTTTAAATGATGTTGGAGGCCCATTTGATGTTTTAGCACCAGGAGAACCCGATAGAATTTTAAATTTCAGAATGATTGTAGAATTTTTTGTGATATTATAGCCTTTTAACAATGTAGAGTCTTGTAATATTTTCCCAGCATATTGTAAGCACTAAAATATTTTGGGAATCCCCTTATTCATTTCTACGCACTCCTTTAGAGAGGCCACAATATCAGTGGATTTGATCCATAAAACTTGGGACTTGCCACTAATATTTTTAATAAAAATATGGAAACTTTAATCATCACTCCAGATAGACTGTAGGCATGAATGATATTCACATAGAGGTGGACGGGAATCCTTAGACTTGTAAATAGGGGCGACACAAAATACATCGAAAAATATATGACTATAAATATAAGCAAGCTAGACAAAGATGCATGCCACATTGACCATAAGACATTCAAGCATACACAACATATTGCCCAGTGCTTCACAGAAACAGGCTTTAGAGCCCTCAAAGAAACCCCCACATAAGATTATGGAATATATTTAAAAAAAATGACAGTGTGGGTAGGTGATCCAGTGGATCAGTAAAGTGCTAAAAAATGAAAGTGATCAAAAGTGCTCAAAACCAGTGCCAAAACGTAGAGCTTATTGTCCTAAATCCAATGCAACCTGAATCGCTCAAAACTGACATCGTATGCTCCAGATTTTTTTTTTTTGATCTTTTTCCTAAACAACAACAAAAAAAATTGCAGGTTGAAGGACATGACTGTTGATTGGGTAGTTCGTACAGTGAGTCTGCAGGCTGACTGGGTGCCCTCAGAGCAATTAGAGGCTGACAAGTGGCCTCCGGTTTAGGCACATGGGCGAATTCTGAATGGTTAATGGGTTTTTATTATGGTCCAATGGTAGGGTGCCATGTGGCCCAATCATGGGATGCCACGTGGCACCCCTATTGTAGTTTAAAATTTTGGTAAGGTCAGACAGAGGCCCGGGCAGATCGAACCCTCGAACTCAACACAAATAGCGCTATGCTCTACCGTCAAGCCACAGCTGGTTCTTAATAACCATAGTCAGAAATTTATATTTAAACTTTAATGCAATCAACATTAGGGAAAGGGGTCGAGGCTAAGCCCCCAACCCCCGGTCACCTAGTACCCCACATGACCACAAGAGCTGAGACTTGAGGGCCTGGGGCTTAGGCTCGACCCATGGTCACAACACATTACAAAGGACTATGACAGAGGGCTTTGGAGTGTTGGCTGGGAAGGGATGGAGGTAAGCCCAACCCAAGCCCATATGGCAGGGTGCTAGACAGCGGGCGTGTGGAATAAGCATTGGCTCCAGGTTTTATGGCAAAATGGAACCATCGGCAGAAAGAAAGGTGTTACCCTCAGCCTCATGGGAATTGATATGACCTCAACTATTGACAGAAGGTGTGGAATGGTGGGGGCACAGTTAGCCCGACCCCCACCCATATACACCCACATGACAAGGTGTGGGATGGGAAATCTGGCGCTTAGGCATTATTAGATGATTTAACCGTCTGACAAATTTCACCCATTTGATGAGAATCCCACTTGCCTTAGGTGAAATTGGTGCTCAACGGTCTCTAGAATGGAAAAAAACATAAGATGGTTAGACAAAATGGCTAGTTTGTAGATCAGTTAGCAACAAAACTTCTTTGAGCCATAACTTTGTAAGTTTTTGGCCAATTTGATTCCAACAAGAGCCCAACTTGGGGTTTCTGGGTCTTCTGAAGCCAATGGAGACATTATTTCTTCATTCCGAGAATTATAAAACCATGGAATTTTTGGGTTGTGTTATATTCTTTCCACATAGTTAACAGGGGGTTTGAGGGGTACCTGTAACCCCACTTTATGGGGTCCGGGGCAGCGCCACGGAAAATTTTGGTTTTGGACCCTATGTTAGGTTGGGCGGACCCACCTATGGTTTTGTGCATGATTTTCACACATGTTTTTTGGATGCGATGTTTTTCGGTCCATGGTTTTGGACGCGATGGTTTTCGGTCCATGGTATTGGATGCTTCAACATGTATAAATATGTATTGTAACATTGAAAGGAACATAATGAAAAATCAAGCTGGTAGTCCCGGTTTTGGGATCCAGGGGAAAGTCTCTGTGCATATGTGTTTTTTATGTGTTATGCTCTCGCATTGTTTATTTTTCTGTGATTTAGAATTCGTATGTAGGTAATTTCTATACGGGGTTAAAACCTACAGGAATCATAGATTTGAGCACTTAATGAAAGAGGCCCAACATTGGAAGCTGGACTAGGAAATGTAGCCCAGGAAAGGTGAACTCCTTTATCATTTTGTTGCCTTGTGTTGTTGTGTATGGTATATTTGTCTTTGTTTTTATGCTACAAACTGAGTTTAAAAACATATAATTTATATACTTTTGCAAATTGATCCTTTGCTAAAAGGCATAAAAATTTACTTGCAAATTTTCCATAAACCTTCAAGTTTGTAATTACAGATCAATTTTGTATTAGATCTCAAGGTTATTTTGAAGGTTTGATTTTCTTTGCAAGTGTTTTTTGATGCTTACAAGGTTGAAGCTGAAAAGAGGAGGAGTGCTTGAAGAGCCAAATCCTCAAATGGGTTCAAGGAAGACACACATACCTCAAGCTTCACTAGTCATGGCACTTGAAGAAAGACATGAGATGATGTTTGAGGATGAGAGAACTTGTAGAAAATCTTTCTTTGAAATGTATAAAATGGTGAAAGTTCTATTTGAAGAAGAAACATGAGGTTGCAATGAGAGAGCTCAAATCCTCCAAAAGGTAATGGAGGAAATGGTGACAAACCACCACCTCTACCTCCACCTTTTCCTTCACCTCCATCTTCTTCTACTTCAACCCTTTCACGTACTCCTCCAAGAACTCCAAAAGGACATGTTAAAACACCTTTGTTAAAGCTTGATGTCAAATTTGATTTGCCTATGTACAATGTGGAAGTAAATGTTGATAAATTGGGTTTGTCAGCTTGAATTCTATTGCAGGATTCAACAAATTGATGTTGATTCCACTAAGATCCAACTTGCTTCTCTTCATTTGGAAAGTGCAACTCTCATATGGTGGGAGGCCAAAACCCAAGAGGATTTAATGAAAAGAGGTAAGATAATTTATTCTTGGAATTATTTCATAGCTACATTAAGGAGACAATCGCTTACATTTTGAAAGCAATAATGGACTGGTAAAATTTTAGACAAGCAAAAGGTATGAGTGTTCAAAGTTATACCCACGAGTTTAGAAAAAGAGCTCTCATTTTGGGTGTATGTTTATCCTCTCAAGACACTCTCCTTAATAAATAGGTGGTTTACATAGTTACTTGAGGCATACAATTCTTATGTTTAACCCTACAAAGCTAGATGAAATTTGTGTACAAACAACTCATTTAGAGGCAAGAGGGAAAAATGTTCCTCAAGGGACTAGCAAGAAGACATTCAAGAGTGGAGACAAAGGAAAGGGGAAGTTCAAAGACGAGGTGTTATAGGCCATTTTATCACATCTGATCAGTGAGCCTCCTAATGGGATCAATCAATATCCTATTCCCCCTTCTCACCATCTTGCACAAAGCCCTAAGCATGCACCTTTCATTTCCCATAATTTGATCCCTAAACTGCTTCATCTGAGCAAGTATGAGGACCAACGCTCCCTATAAGCCTATTGTGGTGCGTTCACCAGTAGGATGCTCCACTGTGCCCTGCGTTGGTCACCAGTAGGTTTCTCCCCTTTGCACCTGTATTGGTTCTAGAAATCCGGGAGAATGATCAGGATTTTGGAAGCTTCCTCTTCTAGTAGTTTCTAGAACTTGTTATAACTACTTACCTTGGATAAAACATTTGGATCTTATCCATCCCTACATTGGAGTTTTCACCACTTATCCTTTGATCCTATCCCTCCATTAAAGGTGGATCTCTTACCCTAGATTGGTAATTGGATAAGAACTACCAACTTACCATACTTCTCTATATATTTCCAACCTTCTATGCGGTTGGGGGTTGGCTTTTGGAGAGTGATTTTGCCCTTATGCTGCTATAGTGAGTGGTCATCATTCCATGCATTTAGGGTGATTGAAGGTGCATACTGTGACAAGGAAAGGAAAAGTCAACAACTTGGAAGAGCTCTTCTACAAGATCAACTGCTACTTATGGTTGTAATCTCCTTCCATTTATAGTAATGCAAAGAATTCATTGTTTTCCTATATGTGATGTTGTTTCACTTATTTCAATACCATGTTGATCTACTGAATGAAGTACTTAGATGATATTACATAGATCTCGTAGTTTCTTGGCTTGTGTTATATGACTGTGCAAGCTCTAATTTTGTCAATTAGAGCTAGGATTGGAGATTCCAAGCTGAAGAAGGAGCAAAGTGTGCGAAGGATTCTAGGTAGGCCTCACTCAATCATCTATTTAATTTAAGGAAAAATATTATATTCCTTGTCTCTCTATTGTTCTAGGTTAGCCACCGACCTAGGGGAGATACTTTTGTCCGCAATTGTAAATCCCGTATAACAAATTGGCGACTCCGCTAGGGAAGAGAGCATTCCCTTGGTGGTATCCTTGTCCATTGTGTTTGTTTACCTCCTTAACAAAACTTTGTTGTATCATCCAACCAAGAACAAACATAGGAAGTGATTTCATTGAACCTTTGTTGTAATTTTTGTGCCAAAAACCTCTTTCCCAGGCCCAATGCACCCCCTGCCTTTGAAAGAGCATTGCACCTTACCCTGGTCCACTCAGCACCAGCGTTGCAACGCATTGGTGCCTCCTCTGCACTAGCCTTGGTCCCTATTTTTGCAAGAATTTTTCCTTGGTTCTTGAGTTGATCTTTGGTCAGCCTACTTCTAGCTGAACTTGCCTAAGTCTTCAGTGTCTTGTGGTCTCTCTAAAGTTTCCATTTGGTTTTCCTTTGTGTTGTTTGCCTTTGGTAAGAATTGGTTTTGATTTTTCTTTGTTCTTATCATTTGGTCGCTTGCAAACTATTTTCTTTTGTTTGTTGGTCGCTTGGATGAATTGTTGTTCTAGTCCTCATTCTGAAAAGTGTAATTGAATCAGTAATTGAACATATGCATCTTATTTTTCTCCATATTGAAAATTAAGTGTGTTGAAAAGAAAAAATTTGCATCAACATTTATGGTTTTGCATGTGCATTAGTATAGGAACATTTACATTGGAAAGGAAATTGCATCTTGCATCTTGTTTGTTGCATATCGTGTATTGTATCTTGATTGTTTCTCCCATTCCTGAGCTAGATTTTCATTAAAAGAGAAATAATTTCTATTTTCTCGTGCTAGATTTTCATCTTAGGATATTCAGGTGAAATTTGTGGTGAACCCTAAAACTGAAACATAATCAAAGATAAACAAAAAAATTTATTGAATCAACCTAAGGAACATTTGTAACATTAACGTAAACATTTATAGGTGTAGTCTAGAGACGTGTTATGATGTCGTTAAATGTATGAGCTTTCATTATTTTCCAGCTTTGCGTCCCAGGGGTGAAATCTCGTTCCATGTATGTGAGTGTATAGGATCGTACTCCATGTACCTTCAGGTATATTGGTGGTGCTCCATGCACTTAAAGTATATGGGAACGCTCTCATCGAATTAATATGCGTTAGACAACACTTTTACGAACTGCACTCCCATGTATCATCACGTATATTTTGGGAGTCCCAATAGGTTTCTATCCATCCATAGGTAACCAAGTTTGCTGCCTTGTATACTGTGATACACTGAACATAACATTCGGGGAGATTGGCTGTCGTACATTAAGTCCTTGGTTCGCCAAGGTGTATATCGCAATTCACGGTTTCTTGCTAATCCTTTATGCCTAGATTACCCTCTTTTTGATTTATTTATTTTTGTGTTAATAAAATTTATTGCCCAACATGGAGGAACAAACCCCCCTTCCCTGTCGTTCACGTAGAATGAAAAATAAGCCTCCAATTCCTCCAGAGGCTACTCCTAACCATTGTATTAGACATAAGAAAACACAAACTACCGAATTAGGAACATTGGGAATTACTTCTGGCCCTCCACCTGATATTGATAAGCCAGAATCATATGTCCCTTTGAGTTATGTACCCGAGATTACATCTATTCCTGTTGGTGATACTGACACAATTGGAACAAAAGTCCCTGAAACTTTGTTAGCTGACGTCATTGAATCTAATCTCCTTGAGTCACAGACTTTTTTTCCTGGGGTTATTGAACCTGAGGAGCCTCATCCATCTTTACCTGAGTCGTTGGGACCTTCCTCCTCTCTTCCTTTATCTTAGATAGAACCAATATATCTTGGGCCTGACGGTGAACCTATTCCATACGAACTTTCGAGTATTGAAGAGATCCCTTAAGAAGAGCCTCATCCTTCTACTCCTGTTCATTGGGGAGGACTTCATTTTTATCAAACCGAGCCTCTTCCGCCTCCTCAACCTTACACAAAATCTCCTTTACCTAATTATTTGGGCTTACTCGCGAATTTCTTGCGGCAATCTTCATTGGGATTGTTAACCATGACTGGGACTGATTCAAACTCCCAGCATGTGTCCACCACTATGGTTGAGACATTAAGCGTTGCATCCTCGTCCATGTTTAGAACATCACCAGAAGCTCATTTATATGGTGGCCCATCCGTCCCGCCTGGCTATCAGTCAGTATCTGGTACCTTTTCTAGTGTGACTTTCATTCCTTAAACGTCTCCCATGACATCCAATTTAGGAATAATGTCTGGTACCTCTCTTGTGAATGCCACATAATATTCTCCTCTTCCTTCATCTACACCTATAATAGAGCAACAAGCTAGCCCTTATATTAGTGGGAAAATATACCCTCAACAACCCAACCCTCTTTATGTTGGGTACCCTCCATCTAGATCGTAGTTGCCTCCATCATCCCCTCCTCCCATGGTAGGGGGGTAGCCTGTTGTTGGTATACCTCAATCTGGTAATCCGCCTAATTATAGTCCTCCTCATCCTGGAAAGGTTTCCAGTGTTTGGCAACCTACTTTAGTCGTACAACCTGGTTCATATTGGGATCGACTCTTGAATTTTCAAATTGTACCATCTCCATCGCAAATTCCTACCTATCCGTCAGAACCTCAACAAGATCAAATACATGTGAGCCAACCATTACAACCCATTCCAATGGTATTTGGTTCTCCCCAGATCCCGATTCGTTAACCTGTACAAGGTCCATCATCTTATCAATATCTTTGCACAAGTTACTCCTCAAGTTTTGGTAGACTAAATTATTCATAATTTGGTGCAGCCCCAATCGAACCCATACCAGGGGGCAATGCAAACCCCGATCGGGCAACAATATGGATCACATCAAGTGCCTTTTCAAGGCTAGAAAGTCCAAACCAAACCATTCCAACAACTTTATCGCCATCCTAGGGTTGGAAAACAAACCCACTTGTATGCTGGTTATTATAACCCTCCATATTATGGTAACCAAGTTCCTTATTATCAGAACCCTATCCATGAATGAAAGTTCTTGTTTCCCAGGCTATCCTTTCATATCCAGGTCATCCGCCTCTAGACTTTAATGGGTAGTTTCCTTTTGTGGCTACTCCTGAATTACTAGATTTAACTCAACTTACTAATGACCCCATCACTCATTTTCCATGGTAGTCGATGATTCCCACTAAGTTGCTTTATGATATCCCAAATTTCAATGGGATTCCTGGAGAAGAATTGTCGACACATTTCATGATGTATCATCTATGGTTTTCATCCAATTCACTTAATGATGATTCCATTCGACTCCATATTTTCCAACAAACGCTTACGGGTACCGCAGCTAAATGGTATATTGAATTACCTAGAGCGTCGTTTCACGACTTCAACACTTTAGCCACTACCTTCCTCACACATTTCCAGTTTCCCATCAGATACAAAACTGAAACAAAACTATGGACTAACTTTAAATAATCAAAATCTACTGACATCTCGGATCACATTCATGAGTGGAGACGTCGTTGCCGATTGTTTAAGACTTATGTTCCCGATCAGCTGTTAGCGGAATGGTTTGTCAAGTCTCTGTTAGCTCCCATAACAAAAGATGTGGCCAAAGGTGGAGTCGTGACCAAACATTAAGTTATTTCTCATGCTTAGATTTTAGATCTAGTCTATACCCAATAAGGCACGTTCTATGTTAAGATACCAAACACTCCAATACCTTCTAATATTGTTCCTCCTCCACCTGGTAAAGAATCTCATGTTGCCGATGGCATTATAGGTTCTGGCAGTTTGCAGTCAATGAGTAAACCATCTAGTATTTCTCTTTCCGCTCCTACACAGAACCGTCCATCTCATCCTCTTGCTGTTTCTGCTTCCGATATAAATGTTGTATCATATGATAAAGGCAAGTCTCACCAGCAACCTGGAAGCAAGAAGAAAGGTAAAGGTAAGAAAAAGAAAGATTCATCTCCGTAATATAAACAAACAAATTTGTGGAGGATTTTGAATCAAAGGCCTTAACTTCTTCTCATCTTTTGCCTAAGATGTGGAAGAGGTTTGTGGATGACACTTGTGTCATCTGGTCCCATGGTAAAAGAAAAGTTGGAACTCTTTTTCCTCTATCTTAACAATCAATCTAGTTCTATAAAGTTCACCATGGAATTTTAATGTAATGGTAGTATACCCTTCCTTGACGTCCTCTTCTTAAGGAATGATGATGGCTCTTTCTCTCATTAGGTATTTCGTAAGAAAACTCATACAGAACAATATCTTCATGCTAATTCTCATCATTTCCTAGCCCAAAAGCTTGGTGTTCTCAACACCTTAACGACTAGAGATTTAAGAGTTTCTGATGAGAACCATCTCAATGAAGAGAAAGCACATCTCCTAAGTGTTTTCTTTAATAATGGGTATAGTAGACACCAATGTACTAAGGCTTTCCTCAGAGCTGAAAAAGGTCCTAGTACTAAGAAAGATATCGAGGATCGATTTTCTGGTGTTCATCTTCCTTTTATCCAAGGGACCACTGACAATATTGTGAGGATATTAAGGAAGCATAAGGTGGCTTCAACCTTTAGGCCTTTAAATACCATCTAGAGCTTCCTTAGATATGTAAAAGACCCATTGGACCCCAAGAATATGAAGGGTGTTTACGTTATCCCATGCTCTTGTGGGACTCCCTACATTGGTGAGACTGGTCGCTCAACTAATCAAAGGATTCGTGGGCATGCCACTTACATCAAGCATGGTAGGACTCGCTCCTCTGCTTTGGCGGAGCATGAAAATAGATCTAAACATCACATTTGCATTGAGGGGGCCCAAGTCTTTGCTAGGGTTAGTCATTTCCATCATCGTAAATTGAGGGAGGCCCTAGAAATTGAAAAAAGACCCAATAATTTGAATAGAGATGATGGTTGGAATATTAGTAGAAGTTGGGTCCCTGCCTTGTCCTCCTAGTTTTTTAGGATTCTTTTTGGGATTTATTTTGTTTGTTTGTTTATCTATGTAGGTATTAGCGTCCTTTTTTATAGTATTTTTTGTTGATTTATTAGAGTTTATTTTCTTGATCCTTCACCTTTTTTTTTATGTATTTTATCATCCTATTCGTTCTTAACTCCTTTTAGTATTTTTGTTATTTGTTTAATGGGCCTCAACCCCATATTTTATTGTTGACCCTGTTTTATTTGACTTGTGTATATTTTTGTTTTATTTTATTTATTTTTCCATTAATTATTTTTAATTTAGTTTATTTTATTTCCATTCAAGTAATTATATTTATCAAATGTTCTTGTCTCAATTAGGGTCTTGAACTCATTTTATAATTTTTGACTTCCTCTCTTTAGAGGTTGACTTTGATATATATTATATATATATATATATATAATATATATAACTCATTGATATATATATATATATATATATATATTCTAAAAAACTAGTTGTTTAATATAGCGGTTACTTATTAATATTTGTTTAATTAATTCAAATATTATTCTTAAAAAGACTAGCTGTTTAATATAGCCCTCTTACCTATTAATATTTTTAATAAATTAATAAATTAATATCATTATTTAAAATATATATATTTTTAAAACTAGTCGTTTAATGTAGCCGTTAATAATATTTGTTTTTAATATATTAATAAATTAATATCATAATTTAAATATAGCCGTTATTTGAAATTATGTCTCTACATTTCTCTCTATTTAAGCCTTTGCCATGGTTTGCCTCTTCATTAGGTCCTGGTGATGAACCACACTTGTTGGTCTGAAACACGTTAGCTAATAATTTCTCTTATGTGATTTCTACCGAAAGACTTTGCTTAATTCATTATGGATCACTGAAGCTTGAATACAGAAACAAATTCGTCTTCAGATGAGAAACGAAAGCCTTGATACCCATGTTTGATTTGTAATAAGGATCAATTTACATGTGATTGTCCACACCACACTGAAGTGAATCAGTTCCTTAAATCATCCACTTCTCTTGCTGTGCTGGTCGACCTGTTTCTAAATCAGGAGACCCATATGGTTGCCCGAGATGCCTCTTCCTCTAACACAGTTTTGATGCTTTCCTCCTCAAAGCTAAAGTTCAATGTCATGGTGGCCACTCGGAATAAGGATGGGAATCCACCAAATGGTCAAGCTACTAAACAATTTACTAGTTTGACACCACCTTCATCTAACCCTGTTCCACCTCCAGTTCCTATGGAATTGACTATCAAGCCTTCGAAGGGTGTTATCCATAAGTCTACTTTCAACCCTCATTCAAGAGTCGCTGAAAATTACAACGTAGTTGAAGAATTGGCTTAGTCTCCTTCAGCTGTGTTGATTCTTGAGGTGTTGCAAAATTTCCCCACCCAAAAGAAGGCCTTATTATCAGCTACCGGATGTGTGGATCCATCAGATTCCAACCTAGTGGGTTTCTCTCATGAAAACTATACCCCTCGATTTCCGGCTCAATTAGCTTTTATGATCCAGGTCTTTGTCCATGGTAAGAACATTCATCATTCTATTGTGGATGAGGGAGCCTCAACCTGCATCATGTCCTTGTCTTGTTGGAAGGCGATTGGTTCACCCCAACTGAGTCAATCGACCACCACATTAAAAGCCTTTGATGGAAGGACATACAAACCATGTGGGATTTTGAACTCCCTCCAAGTGGAATTAGGGGGAAAATCCATCTTCGTTGAAGTAAAAGTTATCGACAAACCTTTAGATTATAATCTTCTACTGGGACACGTATGGGTTTATGCTATGGCTGTTATCATTTCAACTTACTTCTGCATGATTACCTTTCCTTATAAAGGCGATACCATGGCCATAGATCAACTCACCTTTTTCGCCTCTGATTCCAATGTTACTGGAAGTGTCCCACTTGTAGGGGAAGCCATACATTCCTATCAACATGTTGGAGTTAGTTTATTGAAGGATTCATCGCTTATGGGAAATTTTTCTCTCCCTCCCCCTCCCCCTCCCAGCTCCTCCACTTCAGTTGCTTATATCAACATGATATCATCATCTACAATCTTGGCCTATCCATGGATTATTCCTGATGAAACTAGCATCAAATTTTTTGTCGATCGGATGTCGCTTAGCCAGTTGAGCAATATTATGCAACCATCTACTTAGCTTGTGTGACCCATACTTTTTCTTTGATTAATTGGGTAGATCGATCACTAGATTATGGCACACACTCTGATCCTTTCTCGTGTACATTCTCTATAGATGAATGCATCATGGAGATCATGATGTCAAACGTTGCTGCTACTGGATTCACACCCTTCTAGTTGGTGTATGGTCTAGAAGTGATCCTCCCCATAGAATGCAAAATTCCATCATTGAAACTAGCTATCAAACTTCTTCCTGCTACTTCTGCAGGGGAGGAGCGTCTTTTACATCTAGCTCATTTGCATGAAACCCGGTACGATGATTATTTAACCAATGAAGCTCATAAAAGATACATCAAAGCACAATATGACTAAAGTGTCAAGCCTAGAATCTTCTCGGAAGGAGATCTAGTTCTCTTATATGAGCAAGAGGCTGACAAGTTAGGTCAAGGAAAGTTCTAGCCTATGTGATTGGGCCCATATGTTGTCAAGGGAGTCCTTGCAAAAGGGGCTTATCAGTTAGCAGATCTCGATGGAGTTCCATTAGCACAACCTAGAAATGGGTTGTACCTCAAACAATACTATTCTTGATCCCATGCATGGTACACTGTGTACATACTGTCTATAAGTGTGTTGAATGTGTTTGCAGTGTGTTTTTCATAGTTTCCCATGGTTTATGTTGATTATGTTTAATTTTGGGTTGCAGATGTCAACCTCTCTTGAACCATATATTAGTTATACCGATGGTGCTACCCTTAGTACTCAAAACCTATCCTTCGTAGCATGGGCTATATTTGCTCCAAATGGCGATTTAGCGAGTATGCAAGGGATTTGCATTGGTCACTCGATTAGCAAAATTATTGAGTATAGCGCAATGGTTGAACTAATTTCTGATACTATTTCACATGGCACTCACCATATAGTCATCAATATTGACTCACATCTCATAGTACTACAACTTGCGAACATCTATTTAGTGAGAAATATTGCGATCCTTTGCATGGTTTTAAGAGTGCGTCTTTTGGAAAGACATTTCGATTTCATACGATATGAACATATTTCTAGAAACCTGAATACATTAGTAGATGCCCTAGCTAATTTTTTTTAGATCGACATTTGTAAAGAATGTAAATAACTTTCAATTCACATCACATCATATTGAAAGTTGAATAGGAACTAGGAAACTCTCTCTCTCTCTCTCTCTATATATATATATATATAAAGTTTGGTTTTACAAAATGTGTGCCCCGAGACACATATGGCTACATCTTCCATATAAAAACTACATGTAAAACATCTAAGTAGACAAATCAATGGTGCTCATGATTAAACAACACCGCATGAGCTATCTTGTGTAGTAATCGACCAACAGGACTAGGCACTTTGATTGTGTGTCGCTGAAGTCTTAATGGAAGCTAATCAACCATAGTCTCGTCAATCCCATGTGTTAGTCCTTGCATGTGGTGCTCCACATTTGATAGGATCTCTGCTACATCTGGATCTCGTAGCGCATCCCGTCCTACCACAACGACCTATATTGGTCCCACTACCTCCTCCTGTGGATGTCTCTTTGTATGATGGATATATATAGCACCCACTGGTCGAACAGGTCCAATGTCTGCATGAAAACATTAAACAATTTAGTCTCGGGAACATAAAAAACACAAAAAATCGTAAAACTTTTAAAAACTTAATGGTCGAAGTATCTTACATGAAGCATCCCATTGTTGACCCTTAGGCAACTCGAGCTTAGGATCATCACGATAATCCATCCCCATGTAAGGATAATCATCAATTATGATGAACTATCTGCATAGCCATCCAAAGAAAGCCGGTTGAAAGTTGATCGCTAATGGGCCTACATGCCGACTCATATGGTTTATCCACCTCCTCATCCGTGGGGTCCTTGGATCGATGAGCTCAAGTACAATCTGTTGAGGCTGTAGTAGTGGCACTCACTGTAAATCAAAAGAGACTAAGATCACGCCATAACCAAAGTTCTTCAACTTCCCCTCCTTTTCCTTAGTAAGTTGTTCCTTCAAATTGACCATGACACCCTCACTCCAGTTGAATATTGTTGACTCTAGACACTCTATCCCATACTGCATGTATGATTTACTTGCTACATGTAGTGTTAAGCTGCCTGCAATCCTGCAATAATGAGAAATATCATTCTCAGAGGTAATTGGGTTACATCTTTTATGTCGATCTTCCCATCTCTAATAGGAAGATCTCGAGGTCTGCAATAGGTAGTGGTATAGTCTTTCAGTGTCTCGCCACCACTTCTTCCACCTAGAAGAGAGAAAGGGGCACCTCGCTTTGACAATCTTGTCAGAAAGTAAATATCCTCTACCTATATCTCAAAAAGGTTCTCCCCAAACCTGAATTCCTGTACCTAAATGTCCCATGAATGAACAAGGTATTTTAACAACACCATTTGTTGCCTCTTACTAGGAAGCTAGAATAATTTCAATAATGTACAATATTTGAGTGACTGGATGGTAGCAAGGTTGTTTACCGTATTCAAATATTGTTCCTCATGTTCTCTTTCTTTCTAGATGAATGCCATTTTGTGTTAATGGGTACCTGAAACATCAACAAGGGATCCATTAGGCTCTTTCCCATGCAAAAAACTTGACAAAATTTGAGGCAAAACTGAAAATAACTTAGGAAAATGTGCCCAACACACCCTAGCAGTGTCTACCAGAGCGTTGCACCTTTTCCCTGTAGTGTTTCCCTTCCTAGATGCTACGCAATTTTCGAACTGGGCGTGGGGGGGGTGGTTCATTGGTCCAAATGCACTTTTAATGAACCCCAAGGGCCTTAAAACCTTAAAAATCTTGCATGAAATCACAAAAATGGACCATAGAAAGATAGAGAAAGGTCTTAGTTCCTACCTGAAAGCGACGACAAATGAAATGGTTCCCTGGGTTGGCCGCAATCAGCTGTAGAAGATTGAGGGCAAAAAGGGCTCCAAATACTTTGTTGAAGGTAAAATGTGAAATGGTAAAAATAACAAGTCATTTTGAATATTTATGGTCATTTTCTCATTATTTTATTCAATTTTATTGTTTTAACCTAGATATGCTTCATTTTTACTATGAAACAGGTATATTTAATCCTTCTTGTGGTGTTTTGAGTAGGTCGACAACTATTAACAGGCTTTCATTATGTTTTGAATAGGTTACTTTGACCATAGAGTATACTTTATCTCTTTTTTCGGGCTCTTTAAACCTATGAAAAAGGAACCCCCTTGGAGTCCTCTTTAAACTCTTTTCAGACTCCCAAAATATGAAAACATTACTGAGCATTTGTCTTTTCGAACTTCTAAAAGTAAATGAAAAGACGTCTACTTAGTATAAGTTTAACCCTTTTGCTGACTAAGATAGGCTAGGTATGAAAAAGGAATACCTTAGTCGAACATGGCTAAGAGTTTCTCTTGGGTATTGTTTTCTACCTTTTCAGACCTAAGGGACTAATTACAAAAAGGTACATTTGGAGTTTTCTTTTTCGCCTCTTTTTCAAACTCTCTAAATATGAAAAAGATGTTGAGTTTTACCTTCACTGGACTCGTTAAAACATCAAACAGTGATGGACTCCTCGATCATGACAAGGCTGAACCACTCCTTCTTAGGGTTCATTAAATATACTTGGAGGGATTAATCCGAATGATGAACTTACAAATCAAGCATATGCTATCCTCCTTAAGCTTGTTAAAAAATAAATAGGTACTGACCAGTATGGTTGGGGAAATTGGGAAAACAAGGGATTCCATTTTTCTAATGGTAATGTGTCACGCTTGAACACAAAACTTTTCCACTTCATCTCCATGGTTGTTGGGTTGGGCAATTTGCTTGTCTTTTGGTTATCATACCTTTTTTAGAGCCTCCATCTCGGTTTTGGGTCAATGATTCCAACTCCATTTAGTGTCGCTGGTATGTTCAAGAGAATTCCTTCAATTGACCTCCACTACAATAATCTTAAGCCCTCATTTCATGTTTTCCTTTCTTGATCCAGTTCCATGTTAGGATCATTCTGATCATTTTGTCTCAATCATCATACCTGTTTCATGTCATTGATGTGGGATACATCAAGGCCCTCTTGTGACGGGTCACTTCCTGTCAAAATCAACACATCATCCACGAAGTTGACTTAGAAACATCCCTTTGGTACCTTGGTTCTTGCATACATCAATGGCAAGTTTCCTTGCTCTCGGCGACAAGTTTACATCATTTGTCTTTGACCGAAAGATTATGTGTGGTGTTCAACATCAACTCATTTATTCACACCATACCGATTGTACTTGAGTACCTTAGGAACAATTAACATCATCGATGGTTTCTCTCGCGTCTGTTAATGACTCACACCCATTGGCCGGTAATCAAATGGTGTCTACCATTTTCGAATCCATCTCATTGATTCAAATGGTTAGACTCGTATATTTATTGGTTGTGTGAATGAGATAGAAGACCCCAAATCTAGTTTCATCCATTCGGGCTACGATTTCAGGATTATACAAAGATCACAATGTATGATGGTCGTGATCATATAGACAATCATCCAGTCATGGGTCCTCTAGTTTCATCTGTGGCCGCGCCATTTGATCGTTGTACATGTTATGTTAGCTTATGAGCTGAGTATGGGTATGCCTCCCTCAAAAAACAAAGATGTCATGTTGAAAATGTATTGTAATAGATGAAGCTCGTCGGTTGTCCTTGATCCCTACTTGTCACAAGGTAAAGCACTTCAATCATCAGTCATCATCTTTGACTTTGCACTTTAGGGGGAATTCTATTATAGGCCATTTTTCACATGTGATCAGTGAGCCTCCTAATGGGATATATCAATATCCTATTCACCCTTTTCACCACATTTCACAAAGCCCTAAGCATGTAACTTTCATTTCCTAGGGTTTGAGCCCTAAATTGCTTCATCTGAGCCAATTTGAGGACCAATGCTCCCTGTAAGCCTACTGGGTTGCATTCACCAGCAGGTTGCTCCACTTTGCCCTGCATTGGTCACTAGTAGGTTTCTCCCTTTTGCACCTACTTTGGTTCTAGAAATCTGGGAGAATGATCCGGATTCCAGAAGCTTCATCTTCTAGGAGTTTCTAGAACTTGTTACAACTACTAAACTTGGATAAAACATTTAGATCCTATCCATCCCTACATTGGAGTTTTCACCACTTATCATTTGATCCTATCCCTCTATCAAATGTGGATATATTACCCTATATTGGTAATTGGATAAGAACTCCCAACTTAGCATACTTCTCTATATATTCCCAACCTTCTATGTGGTTGGGGGTTTGCTTTTGGAGAGTGAATATGCCCTTATGCTGTTATAGTGAGTGATCATCATTCTATGCATTTAGGGTGATTGGAGGTGCATATTGTGACAAGGACAAGTCAACAACTTGGAGGAGCTCTTCTACAAGACCAACTGCTACTTATGGTTTTAATCTCCTTAAAATTTATAGTAATGCAAAGAATTCATTGTTTTCCTATATGTGCTCTTGTTTCACTTATTTCAATACCATGTTGATCTATTGAATGAAGTACTTAGATGATATTGCATAGATCTCTTAGTTTCTTGGCTTGTGTTATCTGACTATGCAGGTTCTAATTTTGGCAATCGAAGCTGGGATTGGAGCTTCCAAGTTGAAGAAGGAGTGAAGTGTGTGAAGGATTCCAGGTAGGCCTCACTCCATCATAGATTTACTTTAAGGAAAAACATTATGTTCCTTGTCTCTATGTTGTTCTTGGTTAGCCACCGACCTAGGGGAGATACTTTTGTCTGCAATCATAAATCTTGTATAAAACAAGGGTAAAAAGAATGATTCAATAAAGAAAGAAGGAGAAAAAATCACATGTAAACACTATTCAAAAGAAGTCCGTGATGAAGACCATTGTTGGAAAATTCATCTTGAGTTGAGACCCAAAAATTTTAACAAGGGGAAACAAAAGACTACTGCAACAACTCAACATGGTTTAGGATATAATTTCAGAGATGAAACCAAAATCACAACCACAGGATTGAAATGTAAGCATTCTGATCCAAGTACTAGTTCTTTTGGAAATCCCATTGAAACTAAAAATTAAAAATAAATAATGTAGCTTTTCCATATTAGGGTTATAACAAAACATAACAAAGTAGATACTCTATTTGATAGTGGATCCCAAGCCAACCTTATTTTAGAGGCCATTGTCAAGAAACTAAATTTGGAAACCATTCCTCATCCTAAACCTTATCCTTTGGGTTGGGTGTGTAATAATGCATAATTTCAAGTGACAAGAAAATGTATACTTAAATTTGCCATCATTGCAAATTTTATTGATGAGGTAGAACTTGTTGTAGTACCACTTGACATATGCAAGATTGTTTTGGGAAGCCCATACTTATATGATAGGAAATCCATCTTTCATCACCATGAGAACAAGTATCATTTGTTTAAATATGGGATTGAGTATATTGTTAGAGCACATCACAAGAAATTGAATTTGTGTCTTGTGAATGCTGGACAAATGAAGAGTATTGTTAATGTTAGTAAGAATTTTGTACTGTTGATGATCAAACCCAAAGATGATACTGAAAATGAAGCCTTCCAAGGATGTGAAGCAAGACTTAAATCTGATTTGATTGAGGTTGTAACACATATGATAAGATGTTTAAGGAACATGAAGGATTGACTCCTAAAAGAGGAATCCAACATGAGATCCAATTGCAACAGGATGCTCCTCTTCCAAACATTGGCATGCACAATATGTGATTCATGGAGAATGAATAAATTACGGAAAAAATCCAAGAGTTGCTTGATAAAGGGGTCATTAGACCAAGCACATATCCTCTTGTTTTGGTACCAAAGAAGGATGGTACATGTCACATGTGTGTGGAATTTAGAGCCTTGTGATAAAGAACCACTATCCTCTTCTTTCAATTGATTATTTTCCTTATCAATTGAAAGATGTTGTTTATTTCACTAAGTTGGACTTGAGAAGTGGCTATCACCAGATTAGGGTTGCTCAAGGTGACATTTGGAAGTCAACTTTCAAAACGAAGCAAGGTTTGTTTGAATGGTTGGTTATGCCATTTTGGATTTCCAATGCTCCTACAACATTCATGAGAGTTATGAATGATGTTTTAAGACCATTTCTTGATGATTTTGTGATACTATACTTAGATGATATGCTAATTTTTAGCAAGATTCATGAAGAGCATGTCAAGCATGTTAGGCAAGTTCTAGATGTCTTAAAGAAAGAAAATTTATTTTTGAAGATGTCTAAATGTCAATTTGGGAAAACCTCGTTAGTATATTTGGGTCATATTATCAGAGGGAGTGAATTGAAGATTGATTCCTCAAAGGTCGAAGTCATTTTGAATTGGTCTAAACCCAATAATGTAATAAAGTTTAGAAGCTTTTTGGGAGCAACCCAATATTGGAGAAAGTTCATTTCTAACTTCTCTTCAATTTCAACTCCATTACATGCTATGACAAGTGCGAAACAAGTTTTTTAGTGGGGAGACAAGTAGTAGAAAGCCTTCGATGCATTGAAAGAGAGAATTAGTACAGCACCAGTTCTTGCACTTCCATATCTTAAGCAACCATTTGAGATACAAACTGATGCAAGCGATTATGCCATGGAATCGGTTTTGATGCAATGTCTGTTATCATTTTGAAACCTTTACCAGTGCGGTGATTAAATATCCAACATATGACAAAGATTTGTATGCTTTGGTGCAAAGTGTGAAGAAATGGAAACATTATTTGATGGGTAAGGAAACTATAATTTAGGCTGACCATGAACCTTTTCAATACTTGCAATCACAAACCAAACTACAACAAGCAAGGCATTTTAGATGGATGGGTTTCTTACAACAATTCTACTAGGTATTAAGGTATAATAAAGGTATCTATAACAAAGTTTCTAATATGTTATCTGGACCAATTATTAGTGCATCCGTTATTCCGTATTCTTAAGCATAATTCTATCATGCATGAGAGTTAAGTTGAATAATATGATTTAGATGAAGATTTTAAGGATGTATGCAACCAAGTAGAGGAATTATATTATCATGTTCATGATAAGTTTTTCTATCATCTTGGCAAGCTATGTATTCCACAGGTGAAAGAGTCAACATCATAAGGGAAGCACATACTTCTCTTATTGTTGGCCACTTTAGTGTAGGCAAGACGGTGGCACAATTACAAAGGTATTGTTATTGGCCTCATGTGAATGAAAGTGTGTTACAATATGTAGGAGGATGTTCTTTGTGTGCTACTAGTAAGCCTAGCAATAGAAATTTGGGATTATATACTCCACTTCCAGTTCCTTCCCGTCCCTGGGAAAGTGTTTCTATGGATTTTGTGGGAGGCCTACCTATGTCTAGGAAATGTCATGATTATCTTTATGTTGTTGTGGATCATTTCAGAAAAATGTGTATTTTGATGCCTAGTAAGAAGTAGGTTACAACTTAACATACTGCATAGATGTTCTTTCAAAATGTATGGGTGAATTTTTGGTTTCCCACATCTATTATTTATGATCAATTTGTTGGGAAATTTTGGTCAAGTTTATGGGGACTCATGGACACAAAGTTGAAGAAGAGCATGAAATTTCATCCACAAACCAATGGTCAGGCATAAGTCATGAACAAAACAATAGTACATCTCCTTCGTGATTATTGCAGCAAACATCCCAAGCTTTAGGATGAACAATTACACTACATCTAGCATGCTTACAACCGGGCCAAGAATTCATCTACTCAAACATATCCATTTGAGGCATGCTTGGGATACTTACCAAAATCTCATTTAGATTTTATCTTTGGGAAAGATGTTGCTATTGATGGACATAGTGACATAGATAAGGCCAAGTGATTCATTGAACAAGTTCAATTGATGCATCAAGTGGTTCAAGAATAGTTGGAAAAGAGTCAAGCCAAGTACAAGACAAGACATGATAAGCATAATGTTGACCACAATTTTCAGGCTAGAGATTAAGTTTGGCTTTACATTAGCAAGGAGAGGCTTCAAGGAGAAGGTAAAAAACTAAAACCAATAAGACATGGACCTTTTAAGATTTTAGAAAAGATTGGTAATAATGCCTTCTGGTGGGATTTTCCTCCATATATACAGTCTATGCAGTTGTTAATGTTGAGAAATTGAGATTATATGAGACTCATTTGATCAAAGACCAAGGAGATAATGTTCATATTCCTTCATTAAAATATTTATCTCCTGAATATCTTGAAGAATTGTAGCAAGATACTATCCTTGACAGAAAAACAAGAACTTCAAGAAGAGGGAACATGGAGTACCTTCGTGTGGAGCTCAAAGGAATAAATCAAAGTAAGGCCAAATGGATTGAGATTAGAAGGGTGAGGGAGTTGTATCCTCACCTATCCGTTGACTAAAAATAGTATTCTGGTGGTCCAAAATCTTCCAGTGGGGAGGAGTGATCCAATGGATCAGTAAAGTGCTAAAAAATGAAAGTGTTCAAAAGTTATCAAAACAAGTGCTAGAACGTATAGCTCATTGTCCTGAATCCAACACAACTCGAATCACTCAAAACCAACATCATATTCTCCAAATATAACATTCTGATCATTTTCCTAAACAACTAAAAAAATGAAAGTTGAAGGATATGACTGTTGACTGCGCAGTCCGTACAGTGAGTCAATAGGCTGACTGGGTACCCTCAGACCAGTCAGAGGCTAAAAAGTGGCCTCCTCTGGTTTAGGCATGTGGGCGAATTCTAATTGGTTAATGGCTTTTTATTGTGGTCCATTGACAGGGTGTCACGTGGCACCCTTGTGGCAATTTAAAATTTTGGTAAGATTGGACAGAGACCCGGGCGGATCGAACCCTCGATCTCAGCACAAATAGCGCTTCGCTCTACCATCAAGCCACAAGTCGTTATTAATAACTATAGTCGGAAATGTCTGTTTAAACTTTATGCAATCAACATTGGGGAAAGGGGTCAAGGCTAAGCTCTTAGCCCCCGGTCATCCGACAGAAGGTGCGGAATGGTAGGGGTGCAGTTAGCTCGACCCCCGACCACATCCACCCACATGACCAAGTGCAGGGCAGGAAATCCAACGCTTAGGAATTATTGGACGATTTAACTGTCCAAAAAATTTCACCCAATTCGATGCGAATACGATCGATGCCTGATGAAATTGATGCTCGACAGTCTCCAGAATGGCGGAAAACATAGGATGGTTAGACATAATGACCAGTTTGTAGACCAGTTAGTAGCAAAACTTCCCTGAGCCATAAATTTGTAAGTTTTTGGCTAATTTGAGGCCAACAAGAACCTAGCTCGGGGTTTTTGGGTCTTTTGAAGCCATTGGAGACATTATTTCTAAGTTTTGAGCATTATAAATACATGAAATCATAGATTTGAGCACTTAATGAAAGAGGTGCAACATTGGAAGCTGGACCAGGAGATGTAGCCTAAGGGGGATGAACTCCTTTATCATTTTGCTATCTTGTGTTGCTGTGTATGGTATCCAAGGCAGAGTAAAACCCGATAAGCACATTCGAGGAAGATTTTCAAATTAAAAAATATGTTTGAATTTCCATAGATCAACTAACCCCTATTATCTATGAAAGGATTTTGAATCCCTTAATCTTTGAAAAAACCTTTTTTTTTTAATTTTAAAAACCTTTTGGATAATGAAATCTTCAAATGGGCGTTTTAAGTACACTAGGACACCCATACATGGTTCATCTATTTTGAGTTTAAAAACCATTAATTTATGTACTTTTTAAATTTGATCCATTGCCTAAAAGGCATAAAAATTTACTTGCAAATTTTCCATAATCCTTCAAGTTTGTAATTACAAATCAGTATGGGAAATAAAATACCCACAATTTTCTTTTGAGGTAGAACAAACATGAACAGAGTGGCAGGAATGTGGCAACACCATCACAATGCTGTTCACAAATGTTTTGTCTTTGTCTTTAGAAGCAAGCAACTTGATAGCCCCATATATAAAAGAAGCCTAAGTGCCACAACAATTAGCTTCTGTGCGTTCCATGGAAAACGAGAGTCATCCTCTTGAACACACCTCTTCAAGTATGAGTGCACCATTAATGCTACCAATAACTCATTCCCACCATAGGACTGATGCCTCAAGTCCATAGTCGTACTGGATACCCATAGAGGGCTTGCTTGGTGCGACTGGGCCCAAACCCTTAGAGGCAACAAGTGAAAACCTAACGTTGATGCTCTCCATCATTCTTCATATGGACTCTAGAGAATATCTTCACTCTGACAACAATATATTTTACTATGATATTTTAAATTGACTTACATAAGGAAATGAGATTAAGCTCATCAAATGAATCAGGAATATCCTTCTCATAGATTAACGAAAGAAGGTAGAGCTAAAATCTATGAACACTTTTCATATTCCCTTAACATCTCCTCTTCCAATAGATCATAAAATACTATAAAGAACATGAATGCCCAACAGTTAGGCCTAGGTCTCTTTTTACTCTAAAAGGAAGTTGATATAGATTTTAATTATTCTAGATAGTTCTTCTACCAATAATTCACTTTCCTCATCCCTTGCAAATTTTGGGAAAAATGAGTTAATCTTAACTTAGCAATGTTTATTCTATATAGCTCTTTATTTAAACCCTGATATCACTTATCTCTTTGAAGGACTTAACTTTACTCCAATTAAGTTGTTATATTTCCAATACAATATTGGTACTCTTCCTATGTTTCATAAGTCCAATTTCATCCCTATTGGCTAACTAGAGAACCTTCTTTTTAAATCTCTAATCAGTTTCCTCTCTTCCAACAAATTCCCTTTAGTTTTTTCCAAGTTCCTCAAGTTGAGCCTATTAATTATCATTGAAACTTGTAACATAATATAGAGAATATATCTCTATCATTTTCTTCTCAACTAAAAGTAGAGCCTACTCATCTATAATCTTCTTATCATAAGCCCATTTCGCTGCAACAAGTTTAACTTCTTTGATATTAGAAACCAATTAAAATTTGGTTGTCTCCCTTGAATATGGATCAAATCTCAGTCATCTAGAGTTTACAAGGTTTATAAACCTTGTAACCTTTAACTACTAAGCATTTGATTTAAAAAGGATAGGAGGCTTTATGACTTCCCTCTCTAGTAAGGATATCAAAATCCCCCACTCCACATATACATAGGTCCTAATTCTTTTAGGGTCATTTATGACTAATTAAAAGACTAAGAATCTATCAATCCTTTTTGAAATTTTCTCTTCTCTCATCCTTAGATTCCTCCAAGATGGACAGATATTTATAGGCTCCACATCCACTAGTCCAAGACCTTCATATTTTTGTAAAAGACATTCTGCCAAGGGGTCCTCATTAACTAATTTCCCCCAAATTTTAGTGCTTTTTGTTGTTAGATTTAAATTCCCTCCTATACTCAACTTATCAATGTTTACAAACTATTGGTCCAACAAATATTTCCAAAAAGGAACCCTCTCCTCATATGGTCCATACACATTGACGATATTTAAGTCATTACCAAAGTGCAAATAATCAATCCTTGAGTGTTGAAAAATGTGCAATAAGAAATGTTAAATTTAGAATGTGCTAAAAATAGACTTGCTAAAAATAGCAGTTTGGCCAGTGAGGTCATTGGCCACATTAGGTGAGAGGTGAAACTACTAAAAATAGAAAGTTCTA
>APFE030673650.1:0-10442 GCA_000404065.3 Pinus taeda | reverse complement strand
CGCTTTATGGCTTCCAGTCTTGCTTCAAGCCTCCAACTGGTGGCTATTTTCCTAGCCTGAGATCCATTTAGGATTTTTTTGGCCATGTTGATGAGGATTTGAGAATCTCCTTCCACTTCGAGAGGGTGGAAGTTGAGTCCCCCAGCAAGTTGAAGTCCCTGCCATAAACCTTCTAATTCAGCTGAGTTGTTGGTGTCCCATCCAATGTTTCCGAAATATAGTATCAGGGGAGCGCCTTCATGATTCCTTATTATTCCGCCAAAGCCTGCTAAACCGGGATTCCCTTTTGACGCACCATCAAAGTTTAGTTTGAATGTGTGCTTTGGTGGGGGCTTCCATGCGACCTGATCCTTGGGTTTATATTATCAATATGTTGGGTTTTTAGTATTAATCCCTTGGGTTTATTATTCCCTTGGATTTAAAATATCAATCCCTTCAGGGTTTATATACCTTGCATTTATGATATTAATCCCTTATGTTTAATATTATTCCCTTAGGTTTTAGAATTAATCCCTTGGGTTTGTAATACCTTTGGGTTTTATAATTAATCCCTTGGGTTTATTATTCCCTTCGATTTACAATATTAATCCCTTGGGTTTATTATTCCCTTCAATTTATAATATAAATCCCTTCGGTTTATTTGGTTCATATTCCCAGGATATAATATTATTCATAGGGTTTATAATATTAATCATAGGGTTTAGTATAAATCCCTTGGGTTTATAATCATGGTCATCCATGGTCAACAATGATCCAATGTCAGAATGTGCCAAAGATTGTCTCAATATGAAGATCAACCATGATCAACGTGGTCCAACGTCACATTGTTACAAACATAGTCTCAATATGAAAATCAATGATGTAAATCATGTTCAAGTATGTTTATTTTAGGGTTTATAATATTTATCTTAGGTATTTTATACCTTGGGTTTATAATATTTATCCCTTTGGTTTAATATTATTCCCTTCTAATGAGTCACTATAGATATTGGAGACAGAGAGAGGTAGGATTGACATTTAAAATTATATCAAGAGTGAAATCAATAGATGGTTTGTGGATTTCACCATCTTTTTCTTTTAAAAATTATGCAAAAATGCAAAACATTGAGAGAAGGGATTGGTTGAAAAGTGTTAATGTTCGTGATCATTATCCTGTTGATTTAATTGGTGCAGTTTTTGTCATTGGTCTTGTGTTTTGGAAAATGTTAGTGTTTAACAATTGTGCTCTGTTGGAGTATTTAAAATTTAATTTTGTATCCACCACATGTAAATTGTTGTTTGATTTTTATTAAATGTTTATTTCATAATTACTTCATTATTATTTTAAAAAATATTAATAATATAATTTAATTAAATCGTTATTCATATAATGTTTGTTATTATCTTATTTATTTATTATATTTATTTAATATAATAGTAATATATAATTAATTATTATTAAATATGGTTCTTATATTTATATTAATATTATTGATAATAACATTAATAAAATCAATTCTTAATATTATTGATAATTGATATATGTGCTTGATATGGGCCTATCAATTTATCATCCACATTTATTAATGTCGTTGCGCTATTTTAAGAATATGATGTATTTAGAAGAAACAATGAATAATAATATCATCAATATTAATCCTTAGAGTCGTGTGTTCTTATTGTGTCAAACTCCATGTGATTTGTGTGTTGTATATTGAAGGTGAATGGACCTGATTTTGAACTCTTCTTGTCATAGACATGCACTTTATGCTTTTGGTTTTACATATAATGTAAAATATACTTCTTCTTCTAATGATTTTCTTGTTCATTTTAGAGAATCTTATCATTTGTCTAAGGATAAACCATTTTTTCTACTCTTATTTACTGTGATACCAAATAAATATTTATTGTTGATGATAGATTTCGTAGTGTTGTAGGGCCCGTAATAGTTCAACTAGTTGGTGGTCATTTTAGCGATATATAATTTGTTACAAGTCTCTCCTATGATATTGTATCAAAATATCTAATCACTCATTCATTTCAATAGAAAATAGTAGAGTTTTCACCCCATCAAGTTGTAATGAAGTATTAAAAGATCTTAGGCATGTCTTACCGACTAAAAGTGATGAAGATATTACCAATTCATCCAAATTTGAAAACTTTCGGTCATTATTTTTCATCTCTCATAGTGATGATTTAGGAAGATTTGGTATGATATTTTTTACTATGTAAACTATCACTAATTACATCAAATATGTAATCAAAATATAGAGAGTAGTCTTCCTTTCATTTCTGGAAGAGATGGTGTTTGTGTCAATTATGTGCTTATCAAACATCATCAAGATAATTTTGAAAAATATTCTTATTTTCATTCCTTAATCCCCTTATATGTTTTTCATAGTGTTTAGTGTGGTGTGCTTCCTTTTTCTTCTTTCTTTGGGTTCAAGTACCTTTTAACTTTAATTGATGACTTCTCTAGATAGGCTTGGTTTTATTTCTAAAAACTCAAAAGTGAACTTTTGGACATGTTTTTGGCATATAAGGTCCTTATAGAAAAACAATATGGACATCAATTGTAGAAGTTAGAGAAAAAAAATGGAGGAAAATATGTTAAGAACAAATTTACATCTTGCTACATTACATAGGGAATTTAGATGAAACATGATGTTCAATATACACCACAACAAAATGTTATTGTTGAGAGAAGTAATTGCACATAAAATGAATTGGAAAAATATATGATCCAATCTAAGAGATTATGTCTTCATTCTAAGCAGAAATCATTAATTGTAACAATTACATAGTTATTTTCATATTCTAGTGTGATTAATATTTGAAACTTGAATTTCCTAAAGTAAACTCCATAGTAAACATTTTTAGGTTATTGTTTTTAGATTCTTATGGGATTGAAATTCAAAATTTTAATTTTCTAAAGTAGACTCCACAATAAACATTTTTAAGTCGATGCCTTGAATCTATTGAAAAAAGTCATCATCAGGACATAAGAGTCAAGGAAAAGAAGGAAGGAAGGAAAGCTATAAATTCAAGATGCAAGATATAAATGGGGGTAAGGAAAAAAGAGGACAAGATCAAAGGAAAGATATAAATGCAAGATGCAAGATATAAATGAGGGTAAGGGGAAAATAGGACAATGGTTAACTCTATAGATAGAAAACCTAAACCTAAACCTAAAATAATAGGGACAAAACCTAAATTTTTCAAGTAAATGGTGAGTTCAAAGATTAATACAATAAATAAGACAAAATTAAATAATATTTTTATAATTATCATGAATTGATCGATAAATACTTCAATATATAAGATAGGTTAATAATTAATATTATATTAATATATAAATCAATAAATATAATTTAATATTAAGTTGGAATTAATAAATATCTAGTTCATAAAATAATTAATAGAAGACTTAATAGTGGATTAAATAAAAGGGGAATAATTTGAAGGATGATAGTAAAAATAATTAATTATATAATTATTAATTATAGTTTTAATATAATCAATATAAGCATTAATAAGAATAATATTATTATAGAAGGAAAGGGGGAAGGAAATGAGAGGATAAAAAGGAAAAAAGGGAGAGGAGATTTAAATACAAAGGGAAATTAGATGCAAGTAGTGGGTCTAAGGTAAAGAAAGGAAGAGTGAGGAAAGAGTAGAGAAAAGGGGAGTCCAACAGAAGAGGAAGGAAAGGAGAAAATGACCAGAGAAAAATTGAGCGGGGCAAGGAAAGGAAACTGAGAGGTCAGGTTAGACAACAAGGAAAGTGATTGATGAGGCAAATTCCTATTAATTTTGACGCCTTCATCTCTACTCATGTTAGGATTCTTAGAAATTTCCAATGCCTCTCAAATGTGTCTTTTGAAATGATGATTTTATCTATCAAGAATTTAAAGTGTCTTTAATACATACATGATGTTTAGTTTTCACATAATGTTTGGTTAAGGTTGAGGATCTCATATGTTCATGTTTGATGTCTACAAATTGTTATTTAATTATATTATTAAGTGATCTCCCATTTTCACCAATGTAACATCTTCTGCAAGAGCAAGAAACCTGGTGTACTCATTTTTGTTGGTGGATGTCAATTTTGTCCTTGACATATCTCATATTCTATTTCATAGTGACCAAACATTTAAAGGATGTGTTAATTAACATTATTTTTCTTTAGAACTCTTGCAATCTTATTGGTAACTCCCTGAATGTAGGGAAGGTATTCTTTCTTAGTCATGATATTGTTTTCAAGGGAGTTAGTCTGGCTTGATCTTCTTGTTGAAATTCTAGAAAAGGTTTTCTTAATGTCCCATTCTTTATAGTCTATATTCTTGAATACCTTTTTTAGATGATAAAATTCTTGTTGGATATGTTTAGGGTCATAAGTTCTGAATGCTCTAGTGGCCAAGGTGTTTAAAATTCCTAAAATTTGAAGGTGATGGTGATGGAAATAAAAATGAAGGAAGTTTTTAGTATGAATCTTATTTATAAAGACTTGGTGTCCAAATGTACCATCTTGTCTTTGGGGAAGCATGACATCCAAGAAAGAAATACTTTTATTATCCTCAAGCCCCATGGTGAATTGTATGTCCTTAGAGATACTATTAAGGTGGTAGAAAAAATAGTTATGTTCATCATCACCAAACCTCTTCTATCTCATTAGTTTCAGTGGATAGGAATTAAGGGCCAACCTCTCTAACTTTTCCAAATAAATGTTAGGAACAATGGGTCAAAGTGGGGAACCCATTGTTACTCAACTTATCTATTGATAGTATTCACCAAGGATTGGTATTCTAAGATGGATAGGTTTATTGTTGAAACCAACTCTTCCCAAGATCATTTTGACCCTAATGTCTATATCATCAAAATATGTAACCATCTCATAATAATAGTTCTTTGTGTTGATCACTTTATCTCAATTGGCCATGACCCTAACCTTTGAGACCATGTAAAATTTAGACCTAAGAGGAAATTTGAAATGTAAAATATAAGTTTCACATTATTTCCTTGGCACCCAAGAAGTCTAAACCAAGGAATTTCCCTTTCCTAGTCTAAGTATGTATTTGATGTTTTTTGCCTCTTATATGCATAATAATGTATATTGAACCCTTACCCATTTCAATGTAGATTCAAACTAACTACCACTTACTAAACTTAACTAGAAGCCATTTTTTCCGTCATTTAGTTCGTAGCATTTTGTATTTGATTTACACCCATATTGATATTTCCCTTTTACTAGTTTTGCTTCCTAGGATATGTAAACACCCATGAGATCCAATGGAAAGAAACAAAGTAGTACTGCAAAATATCCAAGGTACAATTTGTTACTTTCACGATTCAATTAGAGGGGGATCGGTTAGTGGACCATAGATTTAGTGGGCCACAAGGGGGAAGATACCTGACAGAATAGCTTAAACCACCAAAACTCAAGCATATGATTTTGAGAGTATTTTGATTCAAAGTTGAAATCTTGACAGTTTATTTTGTGAAGATATTATTTTCCTACTATTGTTATTGTTATTTCTTATATGCTCTATATATGTTGATTAGATGATGATGATAGAGAGGAAATTACGATATTGGAATTGTTGTTGATGCTGGAGATGCATGTTGGGATTTCGTTGAAATATGAATCTAGTGTTGTCACTATGTTCATTGGGATGAGATGGAATGCAATGGAATTTCTCGACAGACCTCTTTTCATTCTTAATTTATATCTACATTTGAAATAAATCTAGAGCGATATGACCAAGACCATGAATCACACGATATTAAAAACAATAAAATCCTAATCTCAGATGATGAATTCTCTTACAACACCAAATCTACACTTTAATGTTGATATTATGATTAGCCATTCATATTTAATATTTTTATTTTTCATTCTAATTGTTATATTGTATGTAGTTCTATAATGTATCTATTTCTTTGGAGTCCATTGAATACCTCATAAAACTAAGTGTATAATCTCTCATTAGAGGAGATCAAGCTTTTACAACCAAAATGGGTTTTGTAGGATCATGTGAATAATTTATAATTAAATATATCCTTATTTTCCATATATATATATTATATATATTATATATATATATTATATAATAGTACACACACCACATAACATACCATATATTAATGGTTGGTGAATCATTATTATTGAGAATTGTGAAATGGTAATGCTAAAAATTATTAGAGTGAATTATAAAAAGAAGAAGATGTTGTTTAGAAATACGAACAATAAAATAACAAATATAACACATAGAGTTAAAGGAGCCAAAGGGGCAAGAATTGGTCGAGGAAAACCAGTTTCTAAATAAATCTTACTTGAAGAAGTAACAAGAATATGGAAGAGATTAGATGAAATGCAGATGGCACAAAGAAGAGGTGTCAACAATGAGAACATCAGCGATTGAAAAGAGTCCTCATGAAAGAAATAAGGAAATGTTGACAAACAAACTCAAGTAGAAAGAATGATTAAAATAATTGCAATATTGAGAAATGAACTAAGATTGAAAGTGCCTATATATGAAGGAAACTTTAATGTTGAAGAGTTGATTTATTATATCAGTTCCATGGATAAGTATTTTGACAACAAGAATGTACCAGAGGAGAATAATTTGAAATTTTGAATGATGAGATTGAAGGAAGATGACTCAGAATGTGTTGGGTTGTGTTATATTCTTTCCACGACTAGCCCCCTAGTTAACCAAGGGGTTAGAGGGGGGGCTGGAGCCCCCCCTTCGTTGCACTAATTGCGCAGAAAGGGGGTCACAGGAGGGGCTGAATCCCCCCTTGTCGAGGGAGTTTGAGTGGGGTGGGTAGGCCCCCTCTATGGGGTCTAGGGCAGCACCCTGGAGAAAATTTTTTTGGGACCCTATATTAAGTGGGATGAACCTACCTATGGTTTTAGCACATGGTTTTGGGCACGATGGCTTTTTGGTTTGTGGTCTTGGATGCTTCGCCATGAATATATATGTATTGTAACATTGAAAGGAACATAATGAAAAATCAATCCGATAGTCCCAGTTTTGGGATCCACGGGAAAATCTCTGTGTATATGTGTTATGCTCTCACTTTGTTTATTTTCTGTGTTTTAGAATTCGTGTGCAAGTAATTTTTGAATGGCGTTAAAACCTACACAATAGTGGGGAAGCATGAAAGAAAATTGAAGGAACAAAGGAAAGAAGAATATAATCAACTAATATTGAGTGGTGGAAAACTTAAAAGATAAATTTATACCCCAATATTATCAACTAAATATCTTCAAACAACTACACACCTCAAGAAAAAATTGATGTTTGTGAAAGAGTATATAGAATTATTTTATAGGATAAGTATAAGGTGTAACACTCTCTCCCACCCCCTTCTACGATATGAGGTTGCACGAGGTGTTACCTATTGATTTAACATGACTTACATATTTTTTTATGATTGGATTACAAAAATCATCTTCATACAAAGCCTGTATAATTAAATTATGATAACACCATCGTATTTAGCTTGTTGATAGGTTTTGGGCGATATTAAATTTATCTCAATCCAATTACCAAATTGAAACTTATGCTCGTTTAAATTTAGCTGATAATATTAGGCCACATCAACATAGAGGTTCCATGTGGAATCCACATGCCATATACACATCATCTCAGGCATGGGTCCATGTCAACATGGTAATACCATGTCATTCTAGGCACACGACCAATGGGGTATTGTCCCCATGTGCTAGTAATACCTTCATCGTTGAATGATTTTCTTCCCACATACCAAATATGATGGGGTCCATGAACCCACATCACACCAAATTCGTGCATGATATAGGGGCCCCTCCTCTACTTACTAGGAAATTTTTTAAAATTGAGCAGTAGGAAGAAAGTGATGGTATGGGTCCTGTCAACTTACCACATTGATAAATGAAATTATTTACATTAATTCTGGTTAAGTATGCCACCACCATCTTCTAGAAAATGTAGAAGAAAAGTATATTTCAATGAGTGTTGGGCGTAGAGAATTAGGTCATCCCATTATCTCATATATCTAGCAAATGAGTCACTTACATTTCTATCTACCACCACCACCCGGCCAGGGAAGTACAAAACACTGCAGCGATTAATGAGCGGCAAGCGGGTCTGTTGGTTAGTATCACCCTATCGATGTGAAACCTCTCGTCAGTTTTTATTACGTTGTTGTACTTCTCTTAGGGGGTTTGGGAAAAAAAAAAGAAGTCAAGTTACAATACAGATAAAGTCTTCATAGTTGAGATTGTGATCCTATGCACTAGGCTACCATCCTTGGTCATATGTGCACAATAGTTTAGACCATGTGTCAAGCTATATAATTGGAGGGATACATGTTACCATTACATCTCCTGTAAGGAGTTAATAAAATCTCTAATAGTGCTATGTCATATGGGAATGTGAGCCAATCCACAGTATTGATGGGTAATAAATTGGATTCGACCACCCAAATATATTTGGGAGCATCGCCGTTGGCATCAAGAGTCTATATCTCCCAAGAAGCTTCAAATTGATCTTTAATTAATAAAACTCATGATATCATAAAAATTTAGAAGAGTGAATGAACCATTAAATTTATACACATGTCAGATGGTTGGAAACACTTGTAATAAAAATTTGGCATATAGACCTTGTACAACTAGATATATTCATATAAGTAACCTTGCAGTACATGGAGGTAATAACCATCACATAGTGCCAA
This sequence comes from Pinus taeda, assembly GCA_000404065.3. Classification (NCBI taxonomy): domain Eukaryota; kingdom Viridiplantae; phylum Streptophyta; class Pinopsida; order Pinales; family Pinaceae; genus Pinus; species Pinus taeda. The sequence continues at coordinate 1,739 of APFE030673650.1, read as the reverse complement.
AATTTCACTAATCCATAAAAACATATAATGCAACTCATTCACCTTAAACATGAAATAAATCCCGCTTCCATGAGTAATTTTGAGCCATAAGTTTTCCAGTTACATACTAAGACAGCACCATCAAAAACGTCTAAGACAACTAAAATTAACAACTATAACTTGGATTTACAAAAATCCTTGCCAAGTTTTCTCTAAATATGAAAGAAAATTCCATAACTTTCCAAATTAACCTTTATCTACATATATGTCAAACTATCGGACTAAAATTTCAAATATGCCATTACAACCAACTGGTAAAAATATCATGTAATGTCAACTTAATTTTCTACGACCACTAACTGAGCAAGTAAATTGAAAGTGATTTTAAAATTTCTTGAAACCATGAACTTAATTTTCTGAAACCGTTACTAAATGGCCATTGGGTATGTAAATTGACTCTTCGACCTTACTGAAGGAGTCCATTTTTCTAAATAATTGGAAACTTGCATTTACAAGGAATACCTTTCTCTGTAACGATGAAAATACAAGGAGTACTCAACTGTAAAGTTAATTATTAATGCTTTTGTGAGGCGATTAGCTGCACTTGCCTCTTTACAAAGCAAAGGTGCATTTCCTTCACCGGGAAGCAATGGTATGTGAGTCACTTGCATTCCATATCACTTTGAATTCATAATCATAATGTTATTAAAATAATTTAAGATAATAGTTTATTAGACGTGCAAGGTTCTATCTTTTTAGAGTTAATTTATTTAACTTTGTGTCCACTTTAATTATAAAATAATATTATACATATATATTATACATTATATTATACATATATATAATACATATTACATATATAATCATACATATATGTATATATACATATACATATTTTATATCTATACATATAATATATATATATCATTATACATATATATATAATATATATATAGTTTGTAGTATTTTGTGTAGTTTGAGATTTCTGGTATTCCGTGTTATTTTATGTGATGTCTATGTTTCGAATCTAGAACAAGATTCATCCTCAAGACTTATCTACAAAGAAGGAAAAATACATTATAAATATGATATAGAGTGTTGTCAAAGTGGCGAGCCTACCAACTCAAAGTGAGTAATTTTCTTATTTTATTTTATTAAAACTTAAATTTTAATCTATTTGATATGGAGTGTGTCAATGCGAACCTACCAACTCAAGGTGAGTGTTCTTATTTATTTTATTAAAACTTAATTTTAGCATTTTCTTGTCATCTAATAATAATAAGTTTTTATATATTTTTGTTTTTTATTTTCATATTCTTATATATTATGATGATATTGTTAAACTTTAGGGATATCTTCTTTTTTTTTTAAATTTTCACTTATTTTTGTGTATGTCTATATAAAAAATTGCAAAAAAGACAAGATTTTCTATGCTAAACACACATTTCAAAAGTAAAAAATGTGAGTTTTTTGGTGTTATTAAATGGGGAGAAAAGTGTAATGTTATATATATATATTATTATGATTTAATGTCAACCAAAATCTTTGTTTTAAAAGGACTTTAAGCAGAGATTAACTGAGACATTTTAATATTATTTTATAAGTAATAGAAATAAAATTAGATCACCTAAAATCATTTAAATACTTTGGCATAATACAAAATTTAAAAAACATATTTACTTAAAAAAAATTTAATCTCTTTTAACAAATGAAAATAAAAATTTAAATAAATTTATCAGTTTTTTAGCTTTTATTAATCA
>APFE030673647.1:277479-296297 GCA_000404065.3 Pinus taeda | reverse complement strand
TGGCCCTTTAGGTACCCCCCCACATGCCTAGATGCATACCTACTATGATATAGCCTCAGATGAAGTTCAATAGAGTTGATGGATTCGGTTCCTACCAATCGTAGTGTTCATAGAATGAATGTCTCCTCCAGATGATCCCCTCAGTTTTGCAAAGCCCTTCCTTGTTCAATAGGGCTTCTCTAGTTGTTCTACCCTCCATCCCACCCATTTTTTGAGGGAAGGGGATTTGTATCTCATGTACTCAAATATTATTGTATTTAGTCATGGCTCATGTTTTTCCAGGAGCATTATGTATATGGGACACATTGTATTATTTTTTGGCTATGTTATGCCAGCATGTCATGTACCATTTAGCATGTACTTCATTGCTCAGTTTTATATTTCTGGGTGAAGCATTATTTTTGTACTAAGTTATCTCGACGGGTATGGGTATGCCTCCCTGTCTCAATGAGGTCCGGTACCACAACATAAAAGGATACTTTCATTAGTCTCGCCCCCTCTGTCCCTATCCTCTTTCAATTCAGCTTCATTGATCTCTGACTCCCCGTTGTTGTCTAGTGATTGTGTCTTTACAATGTACTTCGGTCATACGTTTTGATCCTAACACTCGTATGTTGGGGGCCAATCTATTATCACCAAAAAATTGATCATCTAGCCTAATTTACTATATGGATCGAAGTACACCATGTAAAGCCAATTTTACCATAGTAAAAATGCTTTCACTGTGATAAATTACTTAATAAACCACCTTTGTTAAGTAATTTATAGTTAAATCCATCAAGAATAATTAAATAAATCACTATTTATTTGATTTTCTTCTAGGAATAATTAATTTAACCATTGTTTTATTATTATTATTCCTTGTCATATTTGACCCAATCATGAAAAAAAATAGATAAATCATTAATTATCTTATCTTTCTCCAAGAATAATTAATTAATCACTAATTAAATATCATTCTTTGTCAAATTTGACTAAATCCCTTAGGAATAATTAAATAAATCCTTATTTTTTTATTATTCCTTAACTAATTCCTTGAGATGATAAATAAATCATTTATTTATTTATTATTTCTAAATAAAAATTTAAATACTTTTTCCCTTCTAACCAAATATAATAAATATTCCAAGTGGTTATTCCAAGAATGGGATCAATAATATTTTATTATTGCTCATTATTCGAGGATAATTAAATATTTTGTTATAAATATAAGGTTTTTCCATTCATTATTCACTTTTGATTATTTTTCATTGTTGCACTCACTCGTGTAACTCTGATTATTTTCATTGTCGCACACCATATTTTTGTTGGGTTTACACAAGCTGAAGACGTTTGAGGATAGCCAAGAACCCATCCCAAAGAGGGGGACTAGTAACATTATTTGTTCCCTTCACAGGTGTTATAATAAAATTATTCTTTACATATTGGTTTCCATTGGATGATTGGAGTTATTACTCTTTGTTTTTGTTGTTTAACTATGATTGTGGCATAGGTCTGGGCTTTGGCAGGTTTTGTTTCTATCAGTTGTTGCAGATCTACAATGTTTAAGAGCCATTTATATTGTTGAGATTGTTTGTTATCCACAATATTAAGTGGGTTCTTTTCATACATCATTGAGAAGAAAACACTACAACATCTCCCATTCCCAAATGGTTGGTCTCTGTCTATTTGCACCCTTATGCTGAGATTGTGCATACATGCTACTCATTTGGCTTGGAGAAGGAGTGGTATGAGAGCTTGAGCTTGGACTTGGACATTCACTCAAGGATGGCTTATTGACATGAAGTCTTTTTTATATGCTTCCTCCTTTATTCTATTAATATATACAACTGTTGGGTCATTTTCGATAAATGTTTATGTTAATGCATCATTTATCTTAATGCTCCTTGATCTGTTAAGTACATTACTTTTTATTATGCTATTTGAACTTGCATGATTTGTTGTGTCTTGATCTCTTGTGCAGGAATTTAAACACTGTGAGCAGTAGGACTGAGCCCATGGCACAAGCAATTCAAGGTCTTCAACAAAGAAGGATAGTGTAGCATCAGAACGAGGTAGGCCATCTTCCTCCTCTTCTATTTCGATTGTAATTTAAGAAAGTGTTTAGTAGATTTTTACATATGTTTCTAGTCCCACTCATTAGGCTAGAGGGATTGTCTCTATCCGTAAAGAGGATTGCCTACTAGGACAAAAGGTAGCCTAAAGTGAGACCACACATATCTAAACAAAAATTCTTCTACATGGTGTGATGAGGTGGTTTTGGTGCAAGGGATAAACATAGCCATTTTTCAAAAAGTACACACTACCAAAAGATGCAATCCTGCATGTGTAGAGTGAGGGGCAAGCCACTAATAAAGTCCATAAATATTGATTCTCGTGGTCTTTATGGAATAAGAAATGGCTAGTACAATATTTGTTTGAAATTGGTAGGCTTTATTTGACTCCAAAGAGGTCACTAATAAATAAAGGTGGCAACCTGATGCTGCATGGTTGGACAATAGAAGTAGTGCTACACATGTTATAGTATTTTGTGCACTCCACAATGTTTACCATATGTGGTTAAGACTTTTTTTTTAACTAAATGAAGACAATTAGTTGGATCAGGTACACATAGTGGATGAGTTTTTACAATGAGCCTTCTTGGATGGAAAAGGAAAGGAAAGAAGTCTAGTTCATTTCTATAGCATGATGAATATCTTGCCACACTTTTCTAAACACCAGATCTATATGTTACATGCACTTAGATTATTCATATGCTACACAAGGCACATGTAAAATATTGAATACAAATATGAGGGGTAGTTAAGCATGTCTACCATGTGGTTTCAAGATTATTATGTTTGATGAAAACGTGAAACTACCATTATGTAGGAGGACCATTTGAAATGCCATTACTCCTAAATAATTTATTATTAATTTAAAAAATAAGTGGGTTATGATCTATGTGTAAAATGGTCTCTTTCACCAATATGTAATGGCACCATTATTTTAAAACTTATATTAGTTTTTGTAACTCCTCAATTCATAAGTGTTATAATTCATCTTAGCTTCTAGTAGTGTTCAAAATGATATGGGATGACCTATCTGTTTAAGTACAATGCCTATAGAATATTGAGACATATCTTATTCAATTTCAAAATATCACTATAGGAACGTAAGGCATCATAATAGATCTAAGCACAATTATTCCCTAAGTTTCATGAAATAGTCTTCTATTATTTGGACCAAGTATATAATTGCTAGTGAGATAGTTAGTACAATGGACAAGTGACATATGAAAAGTGTGGGGATTTGTTTTTTTTTTTTAAATTGATAATTCCCTACATGAAATTTTGAAGTGTGGTTGTGGATGATGGATATTTGATGGATCTAGGAAAAGTTATTCCTAAGATACCAAAAAACCCAAATAGGGTGTTATTATCTATCCAAAAAGTGGATTTTTTTCCTTGAATTGAATATGATGCATCTTCAAAATGCCAAATGTAGTGTTTACATGAGGCATATGTTCATCCCATGTATTTCTAAAAATTAAAATTTCATCCAAAGATATAATAATAAAATACCCCAAGTGTGGAAAAAAATGTCATCAATAAATCTCATGAAGGTGGCTGGGGTGCTAATGAGCCAAAATGGAACCCATAACCATTTATAAAACTAAAAAGTATTGAATATTATATTATAGGAATCCAATTCTAGCATATGGACTTGATGATAACCTATTATGAGGTCCAATTTGGTGAAATATTTAATTTCCCAAAGGTGGCGGAATAGATCATCAATCTGAGCAAAAGGATATCATTTTTTTACAATAATTTTATTGGGGGCTCTATAGTCTATGATGAGACACCATTCCTACTATTATTTCTTTGGAATAATGAAGGTTGGGGGTCTATGGGGGAATTATTTGGTTGTATATGTCTTGATTTAAGGGGATTTTTGAGATAGCTTTGCACTTCAGTGACCTCAATACAAGAGGTGAGGTGATAAGCTAGGTAATTTAGGAGGAGAGGCTCAAGAATTGATTCAATAGAGTGTTGTATGTATCTTGATAGTGGTAGTCCTATTAGGGATTCAAATTTTATATGAATTTATATAAAAATGGTAACATTGTTGGAGAAATTTACTATAGGGTATTATGAGACTTGGATAGGAAAACTAAGTAAAGAGTAATGTCATTGTGGGAAGTAATATAGTGAATTTATTTTTGGCAAGATATTAGAGGAGGAGGTACTATTGGAGGGGATGATAGCTTATAATTTTTTAATATTTTAATAATTGGTATGTGTGATGGTGGGAATCATACACAACATGACATTGTTGTTGGTAGGGTATTGCCAACATGAGGTCACAACAGTTGATAGAGGAAATATCACAATAAATAGTATCATGAAAAGATCTAATAGAAAATGTAACTAGATAATGTTTATCAACAAACATGTGAGAGTTTATGGACTAAAAGCAAGTGATGTGATATGGTGAAGGATGTGGATGGGTGGGAATCTAGAGATGCTAAAAGAGGTTTGAAAAATGAGATTGCATTAACTGTTATTATCCATCATAAGAGTGATTATTTCCTATTTGATTTGATAATTTTGAGTGAAGAGTTGTGTTATAAATGTGGATAAATATTTGGGAATAAGAATGAGGGGAGGAGTATGTGTATTTTTTGGTATAGGAGGGGAATAGTAGCTTTTATATTCAATTGCAAAAAGTTTGTGCAATTTATGATATGGACACCATGGGAGTGAGTGAGGGTTGGAAAAAGGTAGCTTATGTAAAGTATTAGAATTAGGGTTAGGGTTAGAAGGTTCCAATAATATATTTGATTTTAATGGACAAATCACATTAGAAGGCTTGATCTATAGTCAAGTTGTAAAACAAAAATAGTTCATGACGAAAAACTAGTAACAATCCATATTTGAACTTTAAGAAGAGTGTATTTTCTAATTATTTGATTTGAAGATGAATCCTAAGTTTGTTTAATAGGGATTTGTGCTAATAAATTATTTTTCCTCGATTATAGTGCATCTTTATTCATTAACACATGGATGTTGACTACATCATGGTGGATAGAAATGACTTTTAAGGGTTGTACATGGTGAATCCAATGTATTGATGGGGCTTTTCGATGGATTGGTTATTTGAAAAATCTACCATGCTTGAGAAAAATGGACCAATTGTAGCTCTATAATCAAGAGATGTTGAGGTTCCAGTATATTAAGGTAGGTTTTTAAATATACCCTCATACTTAGGGTCTAGGAATATATTTTAGTTCCCTACATTACTTCATCATATCATCAAAGAGAACTCGTTTTTCTTTGAGTGAAAGTCTAAGGTGTGAACCATGGATATGATATGTTTCATGTGGTGTAGGAGGGAAGCTATAAGCTAACCTTAGACACATTGTAATAACTTGAAAATATTGTGTCGGGGTGGGATGATGCCCTCAATAACCCTACAATGAATTTGAAGGTGTGACTTGTCGCTTGGGTGGGGTGTTGGCCAAGAAACCAAATCTATGTTTCTTTTCATTGCTGCAAACATTTCTAGGTGGGGCACTATATATAAAGGAATTAGAAAGAGAAGAGTAGGCTTGGACCATTACTTTGATAGAAAGTGATGAGAACTCAATCTCATCAATAATAAGGCCTAGATCTAAAGTGAAGTAATATACTTGAGATAAATATTCACCCACATAACAACATACAATGAGATACAAAAGGAGAGAGAAAAGCCTTCAAGAATAATCACTTGATTTATTGGGAAGTCTATAGAACCTTCATCTACATTTACACCTCAAAACAAATCAAAATGCACTTAATCCACATGTTGGTTTATTTAATTTCTTATTCAAAACAACTAAATTCCAATATCAATTGTCAACTTGATAATTGTCTGGTTGTTTCAAAAATTACATACAAAGTATATGCAGGCTATAAATTCCAGTCACACATTTGTTTTCTAACTTAATAAATCTTGTAGCAAATTTAAATAGAAACTTAAAGATATATAAAATGATGAAATCATAAAGATGTAAAGTCTGGTTATTACAAACATGAATAATGAGAGTGATTTAGTTTGAAGATGTTTAGAGAGTTAAATACTAAAATAGATGGAATATAAAAGGATGGAAATCAAGTTGACGTAGGGATGTTACATTTGGATAAATCCCTTGATGGGGACATAATTTCTTTTCTATACCCATTTAAACACAATTTTCTCATATTTGAATCTTAGCTATGTAACAAAGTATATGAAATAAGGGAACAGGTTCAAGAAAGTGCGATGACAAATTGAATAAAGGAAATATTTTCAATATTTGGTAATAAAACAAATGCCTAATAACAATAACTAAAAATTTAATTATAAATGTAATATTACCATTCTAAGCTATTTGCTTCCAATGGTTGTTCCACTTCAACATCCGAATTGCTACTAGTTGTCCTACACATATTCATGAGATTAATGAGCTCCTCTTGATTTCGAGAATAAATTATTGGAGTAGTTTAATCTTGGAGCAAACAACCCTCCATTTGATGAAGCAGTAGCAAAGTAAACATTGAATTCGTTACTTTATTGGATCAAGGGTGTTTTACTCCAAGATTATACAAATCATAATTTACTCTCTTCTGAACAGGGCCAAACATGTGATATCATAGCCTCCACACCCCCCCCCCCCCCCCCCACCACAATTCCACTCTCCAATTCCCTAGTACCCAATATATCTACAAAGGAAATAATTAAAATAGCAAACATTAAATACATAAAGAAAAAAAAATAGCAAACATTCATTCATTGATTCATAGATAGATCCACTAAATATTTCAATCTCCAATTAAAATTTTATCATTTTTTTTTTTTTGTTTTACATAATAGAAACAAGTTCGTTCTAAGTATATAACAAGAAATATACATTATTATATTTTTCATTTCTCTATATTTTTTAATTTATGGAGGATGTCTTCTTCCACTTCAACTGTTATGGGATTTGTATGTCTTGCTCCTGACCTGGTCATCCATATATGCTACTGCAAAGGGGGCGAAGCATCAACTGAAATAATAAAGAAATGTTAAATTCATATTTATAGTTATTATTATTACAAGTGTTTTATTAGTAAAAAGAGTATTAAAGTGTTCTTTACCTGATTTGGTAGTGGAGGGAAGCATAGTATTTTTGGATGTGGTCATATGTTCTTCCTCTTGTATGGTCTCATCTTATACATGCTATGGAGTATAAACAAGAAAGGTTATAATGAATACACCATTTGAATTTAATTTTTTATTTTTTGTAATCCACACCACAATATTTTTATAACACATGAAATACCTCCAATACCAAGTTGAACGTTAGTTTCAGTAGGCACTCCACCATGACTAGGCTCATGTGTTGCATTATTACTTGGGGAATTTGTATTGACATTGATTTCCTTCTTTTTACAATCAAGCACATTGCTTTGTGGCCAAAACTAATAACCAATAGATTTTACAAGTAATAATTTATAAATGATCTTTGTTTCTTTTATTTACCTGAGTTTCAATTTGGGTGTCAAAAGGTTGTGTAGACCCCAATCTTCTCCTACGTTCAACCACAACTTGATAGTTGTGCTTGTAAGAAAGCTTGAGGTCTTCCTCCGTGGGAGCTTCTTTGAATTGTAACCCCTACAATCTTTCATGAGAACATGAATTTTTCTTCTTCTCTGATATTAAATTAAAATTGTTAAGAATTTATAATTTGGATGAAAATTATTTTTTTTTACTTAAAATTTTTGTGGCCAATTTTGAGTAACTACACGAGTCAAGATGATGCTGCTCATGTTTATCTATTAAAACCTTCATGGCTTTGGATGTATCCAGGAGCCTATATTGAAAAATTTGAAAAAATTAATTAGATGTTGCATTGATGATGAAGCATCATAATTACATTATTAAAAGCACCTCATACCTTCTTGGTCTGAGTGGTATCTTCCCTTCTTTTCAAAGTGCCTTCTCCTTTGCATCTTCCAGGAGGGATTTCGATTCCCTCTCTAGAATCTTTGGAGGGAACTCACACTTGGTGTTCTTTTAAAAATAAACCCTGTATTGGTCCCACATATATTTTAAATGTAAGTTTGCCTTCGAGGTAACTCCAGTTTTCCTAAAGGTACCCTCACCAAATAGGCCAACCATCTTGTTCATAAGTTCATCCTTCAACTTGGAACTTTGGGAATTCCAGCTAGTGAAAATGGTGGGCCCAAAGAGTTCCAACCTTAGGTCATTCACGAGCCTATTAAATACATTGTTTCCTACAAAATGATATTATCATTAGTTTAATATAATCATTGACTATACGTAAATTTCAATTAGATTTTACTTAATATTTAAAAAACTTCTTAAATAGCTAAAAGATTCTCTAATTTCATAGGTACATGGTCATAATCTACAAAAAAACATAATCAATAGTGTTCCCGTGCTAGTAACACAGGAAGATATAGGAAATCTTGATTCAAAATGTGTGATAAGATCATGCTTTGCATCCACAACATCATGTGCAGATCCTAGCATATGTTGTTCAAGGGATGTAGATCCTAGAGTGTGTTGTTCAGGGAGTTTACTGGTCTCAGTTACTGGTGCAACACTCACAAGTGGAGCAATGATGTTGCTACTAACGTCAACCCCCATAGTTACACCATGACGATCATACTCCCTCAAAAACTCCTGTAAAATAAAGAGTTTTTTATAAAGGATGAGATAATTAAAATTACAAATATATAAATGGGATAATTAAATGAGTTTCTTACCTCATAGTGATAAATTTGGCCCATCATGGTATTGATTTGGCTTCTTATCTCTTCTATCTTTGGCTGAATCATAATTAAAGCACTGAGTTTCTTGTTTAATTTTATGAGAATATTCCTTTTTGTTTAGATCATATCAGTCGACAAAAAAATTGCTTCTTCATTAAGCACTTCCTCGGGAGCATGTGTGGATTTGTCAGAGGATGGTGCCTTCCCCTTGTCACCCTGTTTCTCAAATAAGTATAATTTGTAATTTTTTCCACCATCCTCAACTATGAAAATTAAAATATTTGAATTTGATGAAACATTTTAGATAAATTAAAATTTCCATCTTTTACATAAGAGTGGAAGTTTAGCTACTTAAATACTTGCTTGTAAATATGAAGTTCATTATGACACATTAAAAAAAATAAGCAATTTATTCACAATTAATCATAATTATATTAATAAGAAAACTACTACTCACATATGTCTAAATTTATATAGAAAATTCACATTATATCATGGCCAATATAAAAGGTTCTAAATTTATAAAAGGTTAATTTCATATCATTATATTAATACATAGACCACTCATATTATAAAAAGAAGTGTTGAAAGTTATAGCAACTTAATTTACTCCTACTAAATAACATGATTTAATTAATTATATTCACAACAAAAGGTGATGATGACAAAGTCAAGTGAAGAGCATTTCAATAACTTTGTTCTTTAAATACAAACTAGAATATTCTTAAAACAAGGGAATGATAACATTGAAGTGAATCTCGAGGTTATATTATTTTACATACAATTACGTTGATGTTTACCTATTGCGAGGTCGGAGCCCTTCGACCTTGATTAACCTACCACAATATCATACCCATGACGTATTAAAATGTTTCCTTAACTTACAAGATGTGTGACAATATATTGTAGCAAATGACAATCATAACATATAATAGACATTGCTTATGAGCTGGGTAAAATAGAATACATATTGCACCTTGTAATAATAATGTTTGTATCTATTCAATTCAAATTGTAATCAATAAGCAACTCTTCCTCCATAACTATTGATTTTATGGCACATATGAATACATAGTTTCATTGATGCCCCTCAAATATGCAATTGGGTTGCTTAGTTGTGGTTGTGAGCTGTGTACTATTTACAATCCCTGCAATATTCTTTGTTTATTTTGGCCTTCCATCAATATACATAGTTGCAGCTTTATTTCGATCATTTCCTTTCATTTGTATATAATTTTCAGCCACAACATATCTTCACATACTTTGTAAATTGGATTAGCTGTACCCAATAATTATAGACGTAACAGGGTTTGACATACTCCATCAATTCAATTAATCTTCCATAAGATACCTTTACGCCATCCATGGAAAATAAATCAAAACCTTGTAATGATGATAGGGAAATGTAGTATATCCTTTCATTGACAGAAAAATTAGTGTTTATTTCAGGAAGATCCTTGGGTACCCATCATTTCACTAGATGTTTGTAGTTCAATGGCACACTGATGGCATCTATGCTCTCATTATCATAATAACGTGATCCCCCTTTAGTGAGAAAAATTTCCATGCGTCTATGGATTTTTCTTATAGTCTTTTCACATCTAGTTGATCTGCACCTGCTAGATGACGTACTAGATGTTTGGTCAATTTGTTCTATCGTACCTAAAATTCCATCACTCAACAAAGATAGATTTGACAAGTGCCTATTTGGTTGAATGTCCTACAACACTCCATCAAATGAGAGAAACAGTTAGCAAGTGTCATAAGGGATGTTGATAAACGTCTTGAAAAAACCACAAGAACATTATAATAGTACAAGTGACTTATAAGGAAGTTCTCTAATTTTAAAATATTCTAGTAATATTTAAAATTTGAGAAGTTTGAGAACCTATTCATCCTAACCGATGAATTCACTCGATAACTTGAGAACTCAACATGATCTGATAGCATTTAATATTCCATTATAAAGAAATTCCGACATACTTTGATACACAAAAACTTTGATACAATTCGACAATACAAGTGAGGGGAAAAAACTAGGGTATTACACCTAATACTTTGATATGAATGGTCAAGGTTTTTCATGTCTCCATTGAAAGCCTTACTGGCACATGGATGTAGTGAAACTCCTAATTGTGAAACATTGATTGCCTAAAGTGATTTAACCACTTTTGTAAATCATTTTTAAAATCCTAAAAAAAATCTTCATAATACTAATCTTATGACAACAATGACATCCTATGTCATAGTTATTATGTGTAGTAAGGAATTGACCCCTATATGTTTAAACATATAAGGATCAAACAATGTGCTACATCATACAATCAAACCCTAGCTCCAAGTGTTATCTCAATTAACAAATCCTCTTGCGCTAAGTCCACAAAGTTCTTAACACTAAATATCATTGATAACCTTTGGGGTTACTAGCCATCTATGCAATTGGTTGTCAATACTCCTTCCATCTAGAAGTTCTAGGAAAAACGAGGAGAAATTGATGAAAGTTAGAATGGTACCAATTCCCCTATTATTTTCTTAAGTCTAAGAGGGCGAGGTTCGATTTTTTCCTTGAAAAGAATAATAGAACCTTTATTTATTATGGCACAAACATAGCCAACATATAATTATTCCAACTAGGTCAACGAAATAACAATGATAACTACATTTGTGCACTAAAGAAAAACAACATCCATTATTAACTCAATATTGTCATTACTTTACCTTGACTAATGCACTAAACATAAAAGGCAAAAAGAACATATTGTATGTAAGATGAAGATATGCTTGGTTGTGAAATAACTAATAAAGATATTTGCATTAGTATAATATAGAGAAGTTGATTTAGGAGCATTAGATCTCAACATCCATGGTAGCATCAAAATGTACAAGAGATAGAGGAGGTATTTTTATGGTGGCATCAAAGCGTGTAAGAGATCTAAGAGTTGTGTTTGAGCATAAGATAGTTTTGAATCATCTTATCTTCCCTTCTCCTAATCATTGGTTGATAGTGAATTACTGGAGGTTTGGGACAAAGGTGACAATGGGTGTTTTTAGCCACATAATCCATGAGAATCGTCATATCTCCTTCATCCAAATCAATGGAAATAGGTTATCACAGAAGATTGTACACCATAATGAAAAACCACTCCTCATTATATTCATAAGCCATTCAATCTCCTTTTCTTAATCAATGAATCAAGCGAAATTGAGAGTTCTAGAGTGAGCCAAAATTAGAAGGAAGGTCCATGCTCCTTGAAAACCACTCCTCTATGTGGTGACTAGATTAGAAATTTGATATTATGGGATCAAGCTCCTTTTTAATACATTCAATTAGCAGTTCGGGCACTGATTCATCACTCCATTTGTTTGGTCAACGGGGCATTGAATCTTATTAAAGGGGGTACATGAAAATTGAAGTGAGGGGGCATGTGAAAATTGAAGTGAGGGGGCACATGAAAGTTGAAGAAAGAAGAGAGGTTTTTTTAACATGATCACAATCATAAGATAGATGATCTATTGGAATGCAACTAGTTGATTATGGACAACATTAAATACTTTGGAATCCATACACACTTTGAGAAGAAGATCAAGGAATCTATCCATTACATTTATAGGTAATATAATTTTACTACTTTATGAGAATGGATAATCAATGGTGTCCTATTTGTCACATTGAGCTTATAGAAAATGAAGCAAACTATTTTACAGTTGTGTATCCAACTTAAAAGGGCTCAAACTGAGGTTTACTATAAAAATGGTTGTCATGTAGATCTTAAAAAGAATATGCAATTTCGAAGTCAATTTGGATTCAATCAAGTTTCCACTTATTTTTAGCCCAATATAAAAAACCATAGTTAAGAAGTAATTAATAGGAAAAATATTTGTTTTAATCATATATCATTTTTCTAGAAATATATTATTTTATCTATATAGTCAACTTGTATTTATTATTTTACAAGTCTATTTAGTGGAATGCAATGTGACTTTCCTCAATAAAAATAAGTCAATCCTCCATCAAGTGAATTGATCTGAAACATAACTATCCAAAAGTGTGGCATGATTGCGAAGACAAAAAGAAATTCCCTTTTTATGCTCTCGGTCTAGACAGGACAAAACCTTACATATCTCAACTTCAAGCTCAATAATTGATGTTAAATATCCTTCACAAATAAGTTTCAAACCTTGATCTGAACACGATCTTTTGAAGGAGAAAAATAAGGTTTATTTCATCTCATGGCCAGGTAGAAGAGAAGGCTCATAATTTTAGTTAAATTAATGAAAAAATTGATATTAGTTCCTTAAATCTGGAGTTTTAAACCTTTGAAAAATTTACATTGATTCAATAACTTTCAAGCCCGCAAAGTCCTTTCACGCTGGGTGAATGTGATAGTGTTATTGATCCTTATTTAAGGGAGAAAATAAGCCACAAAGGTTTGCAACATTGGCCAAAAACTTTGAGAAAATTTAAGATTGAAACCCTTGAATCCCTACTAAAAGATAGTTTTTTTTATCCTAAAAAAGATTTAGAAAATGTTTTAAAAAAATCTTGAGAAAAATAAAACTGTTAGCCCCTCAAAACCATAGAGGCTAGCATATGAGAGCAAGAGAGAATGGGATTGGAGGATTTAGAAAAAAAAAGAATGATGCAATTTAGCAAAAAATGGGGCAATTTAAGCTTATAGAAGCCATTGTGGGGTTCCCTTGTCTCTCCTTGGATGCATTGGTGGGGTTGAATCTATCTTCTCTACAACGAATTGTTCATGGTATGAATTTATCAGCTTTTTCCTCTTGCTTTTCTCTATCATTTTGCTCTGTGGGACCATGGGAAATTATTGGTAGACGATTGCAGTGACTTCTTGCAACAAGGGATGGCAGAGGCGCATGATGTAGAGATCCAGTTAAAGGAGCTCAGGATCACCCATTCAATTTTGTATTTTTTTTAACATTTATAAATTATTAATAATTATTTATATTTATATTATTATTTATTATTTTTTAATTATTTAATTTAAATATTTAACATTTAAAATATATAGTTTATTTTTTTAATAAATATGAAATATTATTAAAATACAAAATTGTCTAGATGGTCGATTTTGATCAAAATCCTTTTTTCTTTTTACGAAATATGAATTTAGCGGTGTTTCAATGGCATTTTTGAAGGTATAAATAGATTTAACACCATTAAGAACCCTCAAGGCACCTAAAATTATCAAGTTTGATAGCTATAAAAAAAAAAGTCTAAAAATATCTTCCGGATTTCGTCAAAACCATATCGAAAAATCTAATCTTTTACAAGAAGTTTTGTCCCCTAGTTAGACTACAGGTATATAAAATACAAAATATTTCATATTAATATAAATTTAGCTAAGAGGTAGTGTAATGAAGAGACAAAAACGGCTAGAAAGTTTGGTTTTTCCAGCATGATGAGACTACTACAGTCATGGAATAGGTTTAAATTCCTCCTAATGGAAGGTTGTAATCCAAAGTTTAATCCAAAACCTCTACTTCTACATTGATATATTTACCTCCGAACTCGAAGGGAAATGATGATATGACTCTGTTTAGCCGAAATGAATGGCTATCAAATTCCTGCAACATGGTGCATGAGGAAATCAATGAGAGAGAACAAAAATATTTCTAATAAGATGAATACATGACACAAATCAAGGCTCCTTCATCATCCACGCAACAATAAATGTTTATTCCATGCAAATTAACTTGAATTTTCAAAGCCACTTGCTAATGAATCCTAGGTCTTTCTTGGTTCAAGTTGAAGGAGATGTGTCGAATATGTCAACATCACTAACTTCATTCGACAACGCTTTCCTTTGTAAAAGGAAATTTTAGAGTACTTCTTCAAAATACATTTGGGAAACATGGAATAGGATCAACATGTGGCTTCTATATGTGGAGAGGAAAATAGTTTGTGAAGTCAATGGATTAGTCATAATAGGAATCTTTCCTAATGCATCGTAATTTCAAGCTTGAGTTTGCAAATTAATGTCTTTTTCACATAAGTAAACAAATTCACTTGATGTAGAACCCCCATATTCAAAAATTTCCACATTTCCACCTTCCGTGGGTGGGGGTTTATCCACCACAAGTTGCTTCTATAGTGGAGGAAACAATTTTTTTAGAATAGTAGGTTCATGCAATACGGAGCCTCATTCAGCTAAGTACTTATGTATGCCATCCATGAGTGGAAAATGGTGGGTTAGATGATCCCATTCATCTATTTTACTATTAAAATGGATCATATTCTTACCACCAATATGTACAGTAGCAATAGTCATGTTTTGAATGGTCCCTTTCCCAACAACATTTTTCTTCTTTCAACTATTTTTATTTTTACCCCCTACTAATTGTTGTTACCAACTGGTGTGACCAGCACCATTTTAACATGGGAAGCCTTTTTATAGGTGCATATATTGTGCCTAGTGCTTGTTAATTTTATACATCCCTAGTTTGATAAATTAATGTAGAAGTCAAGGATTTAGTATTCTTTTTTATAATCCTTAGTTTATCATCTCTTAAATGGGGTGTGAACCTAAGAAGAAATGGGAGACACTACCATTAAGTGAAAATTTTGATAATCATACAATTAAATGAACAAAATTTCACGGTATGCTAAGTTATCCTTTTAGAATATTGACCCCTCCTCATGTGAGTTCCCTACAACATCTAGAGAAAATAAACTCCCAACATAGTTATGTTCAAGTCATGTATCTTCCCTCTTATTTTGTCAAGGAAGATATGTGGTTGCCTTATAGTTGGATAATGTGATGGTATTTGTATAGTATATAGTTTAGTCATTTAACTTGGAATAGTTTTAACTAAAATGATCCAATGTAATTACAATATTGAATAGCATACCCTTGATAAATATTATACGAATTAATAATTTGGTTTAAATGAATTATGTAATACCACGATTCCTAGGAGGAATAGTTGTTCCATAAGTATTTTCATCTAAGAATATATTTCTTAGTTAAATGTAGTTTGTTAATCTATAACCTATCTACCTATTAACTTGTATACCCTCTAACGCATATCCTTGAACATAATCCCTTAGAGATTAAGGGTTTTAAATATGGAATGGTCGTGGACTTATAGCATAAAATTGATCTATATGACATTTTTGCTAATGATGATGATGACGATGACGATGATGATTCAAATAATGATGAAATTAATGACAATGACGAAAACAAAGATGATAATGATGACGAAAACGATGACGATGATGTTGTTGTTGTTGTTGTTGTTGTTGTTGTTGTTGATGATGATGATGATGATGTTGTTGATGATGATGATGATGATGATGATGATGATGATGATGATGATGATGATGATGACGATGATGATGATGGTGGTGGTGGTGATGGTGATGGTGACAATGACAACGATGATGATGATGATGATGATGACGACGATGATGTTGATGATAATAATGATGACAAATATGGAAATGATGACAATAATGATGTTGACGATGATGTTAATGATGATGTTAATGAAAAATATGATGACGATAATGATGAAAATGATTTGAATGTAGGTTTGTCATGTCATTTTGATTTGAACTTAGGTTTATCATTTATGAACTCTATGAATTAGTATTTTGGTCTTAGGTTTGTCCTTGGCCCCATTCATAGGTCACTCTATGTGGGGTCAAAGCATAATTTCCACTAATTAGTAAATGGAAAACCTTGGAAATTATTAGATGAACCAAACTAGGAAAATGAAAATATAAGGTGAATGAAATAGAACAAACCAATTGAAAACATATAAATATATTCCTCGTACATTTCAACATTTTGATATCATTAATATTCTTCCTTATTCAAATCATCATCTATATCATCCAGTTCAAAATTCATGTTCAAAGGATTCACCATATTAGCATCATCATTGATCCAAATGGATCCTAGAATACTCTCTAAGTCTTCAAAATCATTCAAAAGATCAAAATTATCACATGGGAAAACCTTCATAAAACAACAAAAAACACTATCAGGAGGTGAAAAACACAAGAAAATAGTGAAAAATAGAGTATTGGGGGCTTGAATAGTGAATGTGCTGGAGCCGTCGAATCTGGTCGATCAACGGTCCGGATCTAATTGGAAAATCACAATCGGCTGTGGCAAAGGGAGGCTATTGATGGAGACCCATGATATATGCGACTGCGATGAGTAGGGTCAACAAGGACCATCGACCAAGCGTGCAGATTGATGACCCACGTTGCATCACAAAATTGCTATCGACAAATACAATGGAGTGGGGTTATATACATATACATATATGCGATGTGATGGCCGAACCCGATAACAATTATAAACAAAGCTTGTATATTTTGAAATCTGGGAAACGTCAATTTCCTTTGTATTTGTGATTTTCGTTAAATAAATGAAATATAAAGAATCAAGTGTCGATGCAATGAACCGAACCTAAAAGGGGTTTATTAATACTGTTACGCATGTTTTCAAGTCCGATAAGCGGTAATTTCATGTTTCAATGTATTTTTAATATAAAAGAGAAATCACAAAAATAGGCAGGATTTCGGGTGGGCCAAAAGCGGAAAGTGGTTTGGGTCGGGCTCTGCCCGAGCCTATACATTGGCTGTCATGTGTCCAAGCCGAGGGGAGAGAAAACCACCCTCATCGGGCAGTTAAATCTTGTATGAAAGGACCGCCCGAAATGGACCACGACGTTGGATCTGGATCTCCCAGACCAACGGTGGAGATGTGATCTCGCTACAAAGGCGTACCCGATAGGAGAATAAGATGCATTTATGAATATTTGAAGTCTGAATGAACAATGTTTTGGAGGATTTTCCATGTTTTTGTAGCGTTTCTCTGTGTTAATGAAAAATGGAAGTTTCAAGGATTTCGAAGGCCCAATGCACTCATCTGTTGCAGAATAGGTGACCACCTCCCCTAAAGGCATTATGAAATTATTATTTAATGCTAGAAGAGGGATTTGAGTGGACAGAGGCCGAGAGATAGAATCTGAGAAGAGGAAACAAACAGGCAACAAAGATTGGCTTTAAAGCCATAGAATGCAGCAGACAAAGGCAAGTGGTAGTGCAAGCAGTATTGAGACAAAGCAACAGAGATAGAGAGTCAGTGAGGAGAGTTTGTGTACTCAGAAGAGGCTTGGGGGATCCAAGTAAAGCCTTATTATTTTGTATCTGTTGTGTGAAGCTTAAATTGAGCTCACTGTTGTAAAACTCTATTTTGAAGACATAATATAGAGGTCACCACTTAAGGCTAGACCAAGAAATGTAGCCCGGGAGTATTGGGTGAACTCCTTATATGTGTGTTGTCTATTATGCTTCTTTACTGCTTCATTGTTTGTGTATTTCACAATCTTATCAATCCATTGCATAAAATAACATAGACAAATCCATGCACATGAGTCTGTAATACCTTATTAATTGTCTTAGATCTCATCATCAGGTCAAGTGGTATCAAAGCTTTAGGTTGCTATGGTTAGACAAACTTGTGCTGGATTGGTGAATGATATCTAGGTCAAAGCTCAAATTAGGAGAAGGAGAATTGGTTGAGACTAACCCAGAAATAGGAAGAGTTTATCCTAGGAGGAAAATGGCAGAAGAAAGTCCCTTGGAATTAGTGTTGGTTTGTGTTATATTCTTTCCACATAGTTAACAGAGGGTTTGAGGGGTACCCGTAACCCCACTTTATGGGGTCCAGGGCAACGCCCCAGAAAATTTTGGTTTTCGACCCTATGTTAGGTTGGGCGGACCCACCTATGGTTTTGTGCATGATTTTCGCACATGTTTTTTGGACGCGATGGTTTTTGGTCCATGGTATTGGATGCTTCGGCATGTATAAATATGTATTGTAAACATTGAAAGGAATATAATGAAAAATCAAGCTGGTAGTCTCGGTTTTGAGATCCAGTGGGAAATCTCTGTGTATATGTGTTTTATGGGTTATGCTCTCGCATTTTTATTTTCTTGTGATTTATAATTCGTATGCAGGTAATTTCTGTACGGGGTTAAAACCTACATTT
>APFE030673647.1:233627-273898 GCA_000404065.3 Pinus taeda | reverse complement strand
CATGATTTTCGCACATGTTTTTTGGACGCGATGGTTTCCGGTCCATGGTTTTGGACGCGATGGTTTTCGGTCCATGGTTTTGGACGCAATGGTTTTCGGTCCATGGTATTGGATGCTTCGGCATGTATAAATATGTATTGTAACATTGAAAGGAACATAACGAAAAATCAAGCTGGAAATCTCTGTGTATACATGTTTTATGTGTTATGCTCTCGCTTTTTTATTTTTCTTGTGATTTAGAATTCGTATGCAGGTAATTTTTGTACGGGGTTGAAACCTACAATTAGACTCTCAGTTCATGGACAGTTTCATGACCATGAGAGCCATGGTAAAGATGTATCAAGAATTTAAGATAGGACGAAGTGAAGATTCTTCAACCTCCAAACAAGATAAAGGAATGGAGGAACCTCTACTAGATGGTCATTTTGAAGGCAAAGGGAAAGGAAAAGAGCCTCCTCTAACAACACCTCCTTCTAGCCCTTTGATTAAATTAGATGTAAAATTTGATTTGCCAATATACGATGGAGAATTAAATGCAGAAAAGCTAGATAACTGGATTAGACAGATTGATGTGTATTGCAGGGTGCATAACATTGATTCATAGAAGAGTAAAATTCAGTTGGCTAGCCTTCTCCTTGGAGGAACTACCTTGGTATGGTGGGAAGGTAGGACCCAAGTTGATTTCAAGAAACATGGTAAAATTCTTTCTACCTGGAGTGAATTTGTTTCTTCCATTAAAATCCAATTATATCCACTAGCTTATATGCAAGAAGCCATGATGAGTTGGAAAACTCTTCGCTAATTAGAGGGGAAAAGTGTATAAAGCTACACCCAAGAATTTAGAAAAAGAGCTTTAATTCTAGGCATTTCTCTAAACTCACCTGAAACTTAGCTGAAGTATATAGGTGGTCTACACAGCTATTTGAGGCACACCATTCTCATGTTTAACCCTACTAGCATAGTTGAGGTATCTATTCAGGCTACACATCTAGAGGCTAGAGGCAAGAATGTGAACCCAAAGATTGGGGGATCATCAAAACCCACTACAAGCAAGAACAAGGAAAAGAGAAAGCAGAAATGCAAAGAGAGGAAGACAAATGTTGTACAGAAAGACAAACCTTCATGCACTCACTGCAAGAAGGGTGGACACGATGATGAACATTGCTGGTCTTTGCATCCGAAGCTGAAACCCAAGAAGCTCGATGGCAATAAGAAGAAGATTGTTGCAGCTATTCAGAAATATTTATGGTCAGACTCAAGTGATGAAACAATAGCCACAACTACAGGTATAAAATGTAAAAATTCTGAAGCATCTACTAGCAATTCTGCACAATCTATTGATAATGAAGAAAATGAGAGGAAAAGACATGAGCTTTTTCATATTAGAGTTATTTCCAAGCATCAAAAGATCGATACTTTATTTGATAGTGGCTCACAAGTATTTTGATTTCTGAAGCAATTGTAAAGAAATTGGGACTACTAACCACACCTCACAAGAAGCCATATCCATTAGGTTGGGTATGTGATAAAGCAAAGCTACAAGTGACTAGACAATGTAAAATTAGGTTTGCATTTGGGTCAACGTTTGTAGATGAGATTGAGTTAGATATAGTTCCCTTGGATATATGTGGTATTATTTTAGGAAGTCCTTACTTGTATGATAGAAAAGTTATTTTCTATATAGCTGAAAATAAGTATCAACTCACAAAAGATAGAATAGAATATATTGTAAGAGCTCATCAGCTCAAAAATAACTACACTCTCATTAACTCAGGGCAGATGAAAAGAATTGTAAATTCATGCAAAAAAAATTTGCTAATGGTTGTAAAGGAAAATAAACGTGATAAAACCAATGTATTTGAGGGTTGTGATGCTAAACAGAAAGTTGATTTAGAAAAAATTGTTTCAGAATATGATATCTTATTTCAAGAACCTAAAAGTCTGCCACCCAAAAGGGGAATTGTACATTATATTCATTTGCAACAAGATGTTGCACTGCCTAACATCGAAATGTGTAGGTTATCCACGTTAGAGAATGTAGAAATCAAGAAGCAGGTACAGGAGCTGCTTAAGAAAGGGTTCATAAGGCCAAGCACATCACCATGCAGATCTACAATCGTGTTGGTGACAAAGAAAGATGGTTCATGGAGAATGTGCATTGATTACAGAGCACTAAATAAAATAATGATCAAGAATCGTTATCCTCTTCCTCGCATAGATGATCTCTTAGATCAGTTGAACGAAGTTGTTTACTTTTCCAAGTTAGACTTACGTAGTGGCTATTATCAAGTCAGAGTAGCAGAACAAGATGCATGGAAGACTGCTTTCAAAACAAAGCAAGGGCTCTATGAATGGCTAGTTATGCCTTTTGGCATAACTAATGCTCCTGCTACTTTCATGGGAGTAATGAATGATGTACTCAGGCCTTTTATTGATGCTTTTTTAATTTTATATTTATATGACATTCTTGTTTTCAGTAAAACATGGAAAGAACATTTGAAGCATGTAAAGCAGACTCTAGATGTTTTGAAAAAAGAAAATCTCTATGTTAAGTTATCAAAATGTGAATTTGGCAAAACATCTTTGAATTATTTGGGTCATATTGTAGGGGGTGGTGAATTGAAGATAGATCCCTCTAAGGTCGAAGTCATTGTGAATTGGACTAAACACAAATCTGCTACAGAAGTTAGAAGCTTCCTAGGAGCAGCACAGTATTGGAGAAAGTTTATTGCTAACTTTTCCTTGATTGCATCTCCCTTACATGCTTTGACAAGATTGAACAAGGTGTTTCAGTGGGAGGCAAACAGTAGAATATTTCGACATCTTGAAAGAAAAAATTAGTACAGCACCAGTACTAGCATTGCTAGATCTTCAAAGACCATTTGAGATTGAAATAGATGCCAATGACTATTCCATGGGAGCAGTGTTGATGCAACATGGTAAACCCATATGTTATCATTTTGAGACATTTAATTTTGCAGTAGTTAATTATCCCACATATGATAAATAATCGTATGCATTAGTACAGAGTATGAAAAAGTGGAAAAATTACCTATTGGGCAAAGAAATAGTTATACATATTGATCATCAATTACACTCACAAACTAAATTGCAGCAATCAAGACACTATAGGTGGATGGGTTTTCTATAGCGGCTTCATCTAGTCATCAAGTATAAAAAATGCATACACAATAAAGTTGCAGATATGTTATCCAGACCAATTATAAATGCATCTACTATACTTAAGCATACCTAAATATTGCATGAAAGCTACATTGAACAATATGCTCAAGATATAGACTTTAAATATGTATATGCAACTTTAAGTCATGGCAAACAAGTAGAAGAATTGGATTATCATGTTAAGGACCAACTCTTATATCATTTGGGAAAGTTATGCATTCCTCAAACTGAAAGAGTTAACATAATCTGAGAAGCACACACTTCTCTAATATCAGGTCATTTTGGTGTGAGTAAAAAAGTTGCACAAGTGCAAATATTTTGTTATTGGCCAAGAATGCATGAAACAATTTCTAGATATATAAAAGGGTGTACCATGTGTGCTAAAAGAAAGCCTAGCAATAGAAAACTAGGCTTGTACACTCCACTCCCAGTTCTTTCTCATCCTTGGGAAAGTGTTTCCATGGACTTTGTTGGGGGATTGCCAAAATCTAGAAAATGTCATGATTATTTATATGTTATTGTGGACAGGTTTAGCAAAATGTGTATTTTAATACCTTGTAACAAGAAGATTATAGCTGAACAAACAACAAAGTTGTTCTTTCAGCATGTGTTGGTGCATTTTGGGTTACCCACTTCCATAGTATCTGATCGAGATTCCCGATTTGTTGGGAAGTTTTGGTCAAGTCTGTGGGAATTAATGGACACCAAACTAAAGAAGAGAACAACCTTTCATCCACAAACAGATGGCCAAACAGAGGTAGTGAATAGGAGAGTGATCCAGTTGCTCAGGGGTTATTGCAACAAGCATCTCAAACTTTGGGATGAACATTTATGTTATGTGCAACATGTTTACAACCGTGCTAAACATTCTTCTACACAAATATTTCCTTTTGAGACTTATTTTTGTTTCATACCATGGTCTCCCTGGGATTTTGTCTTTAGTAAATACATAGTAGTTGATGGACACAGTGATTTGGACAAAGCAACCAGGTTCATTGAACAGATCCAAGAAATTCACCAGGCAGTATAGGAACAGTTGGAACATAGCCAAGCCAAGAACAAAGCGAGGCATGATAAGCATTGGATGGAGCATAACTTCCAAGTTGGTGATCAAGTCTGGCTATATATCACTAAGGACAAAATGCAAGGTGAAGGAAAGAAGTTGAAGCCAATAAGGTATGGGCCTTTCAAGATACTTGAGAAAATTGGTGAGAACACTTTTTTCCTTGACTTGCCAGCTTACATGCACATCTATTCAGTAGTCAATGCAAAGAACTTGAGACTATTTGAACTTTCTTTGATTGAAGATCCTGAAGATAAAAGTCAGTTGCCTTTTATTGATGATTTGTTGCCTGAATATCTCAATGAGTTGCAAGAAGATACAATTCTGGACAGGAAGGTGAGAACTATGTGCAGAGAGGATGTTGAGTACCTCTGAATTGGGCTCAAAGGTTCAAAGCCGAGCAGTGCAATATGGACAGAGATTGGACAAGTGAGGAAGTTGTATCCTCACTTGATTGATGCTTGAAATCTAACTTTTGGTGGTCCAAAAGCCTTTTTAGTGGGAAGGCGTGATCCAAATGGATCCTATAATACTCTCTAAGTCTTCAAAATCATTCAAAATATCAAAATTATCGCATGGGAAAACCTTCATAAAACAGCAAAAAACACTATTGAGAGGCAAAAAACACAAGAAAACAATGAAAAATAGAGTATTGGGGGCTTGAACAGTGAATGCACCAGATCCGTCGGATCTAGCCGATTACGGTCCAGATCTGATCGGCAAATCACAATCAGCAGTGGAAAAGGGAGGCTATCGACAGAGACCCCATGATATATGCGACTGCAATGAGCGGGGTCAATGAGGACCGTTAATCAAGCATGTAGATCAATGGCCCACGTTGCATCGCAAAATCTCTATCATCAAATACAATGGAGTGGGGTTATATACATTATACATATATGCGATGTGATGGTTAGACCCGATAACAATTATTAATGAAGTTTGATATATTTTGAAATCCGAGAAACGTCAATTTCCTTTGTATTTGTGATTTTCATTAAATAAATGAAATATAAAGAATCCAGTGCCGATGCGATGAACCAAACCCAAAAGGGGTTTATTAATACTGTTACACATGTTTTCAAGTCTGATAAGTGAGATTTTCATGTTTCAATGTATTTTTAATATAAAAGAGAAATCACAAAAGCAAGCAGGATTTCGGGTGGGCCAAAGGCGGAAAGTTGTTTGTGCCAAGCTTCGCCCGAGCCCATACATTGACTGCCATGTGTCCAGGATAAGGGGAGATAAAACCACCCTCACCGGGCGGTTAACTCGTACAAAAGGGCCGCCCGAAATGGACCACGACCAGTGGATCTGGATCTCCCAGATCAATGGTGGAGATGTGATCTCGCTACAAAGGTGTACCCGATAGTAGAATAGGATGCATTTATGAATATTTGAAGTCTGAATGAATAGTGTTTTGGATGATTTTCCGTGTTTTTGCAGCGTTTCTCTGTGTTAACGAAAAATGGCAGTTTCAAGGATTTCGAAGGCCTGATGCACTCATATGTTGCAGAATAGGTGGCCACCTCCCCTGAAGGCATTATTAAATTATTATTTAACACTAGAAGAGGGATTCGAATGGAAAAAGGTCGGGAGACAGAAAGCCGAGAAGAGGAAATGAACAGGTAGCAGAGATTGGCTTTAAATCCATAGAAGAAAACAGACAAAGGCAAGCAATAGTGCAGGCAGTATTGAGATAGAGCAACAGAGACAGAGAGTCAGTGAGGAGAGTCTGTGTACTAAAAAGAGGCTTGGGGGATCAAAGTAAAGCCTTATTGTTTTGTATTTATTGTGTGAAGCTTAAATTGAGCTCATTGTTGTAAAACTCTGTTTTGAATACATAATAGAGAGGTTATCACTAAAGGTTGGACGAGGAGATGTAGCCCAGGAGTATTGAGTGAACTCCTTATTAAACTTGTTGGGTTTATGTGTGTTGTCTATTATGCTTCTTTACTGCTTCATTGTCTATGTATTTTGCAATCTTATCAATCCATCGCATAAAATAACATAGACAAATCCATGCACATGAGTCTGTAATATCTTATTAATTGTCTTAGATATCATAATCAGATCAAGCATGATCATCTATATCATCATCCAGAACATGCTCTTCTAAATTTGGTTCAACTTCTTCAATTTCTTCATCCGAGACATCATCAATAACCTCTAGTTCATCCAAATTAACATTATCCTGGTTAACATATCCTTGAACTTATTGGATGTAGTTTTATGACACATGAATCCAATACTCCTTTTCATCATCATCTTCTTTAATTTTATCTTCTTCTGCTACATTATACTTTACCAGCCTTCCTCTTGGATCATATCTAACAACATATGACCAACTCACTTTACATGGAACCTCTACGTACAATACCTATTCACATTAGCTTGGAAGAACATAAGGCTCAAATATTGGCTCAACATTCCTCGTATTAACCATGATAATTAAGATAGCATGTTCAATAATAGTTCTATCAAGGTAATGTTCATGGATTCGTAGCCTGAAACATTTTAAATTGATCAAAACTAATTTGAAGGATTTAAAGTCACAATCAAGTATATCATCAAGATACCTATAGTAACTATTGTTAAAGACTTCTGGATGTCTATCACCTCTAGAGGAAACATTGATAACTTGAAATATTGTTGTTATCCCAATCTCAAAAGTTTTCATCTTTTCATCCAACCTTTTGATGTGAAATTTGTGTCCACTGCACCACATTTTCTTGTGGTGTTTCAACTGCAATATGCCAAACACATAAAAAAATACATTTTCAATTGATAAACATATTTATACTTGGAAATTTTTTAAATTAAGAAAAAATCATGCCATATGTATCAATATAATTGTAAAAAAAACTTAGTATGGGTGAATATGCTTACCTGATAATATTTTAAACCATATTCTAAATCAATTTCCCTTTGTGTAAGATTGGTATCTCCACTACGTTCAACTTCTTTGACCAATGTAGACACACCATACCATGATAACCTACCATTATTAGTTTGTTTGCATCGTTCAATCCATAACTTCATCCAATCAATATTTTTTGAAATGTACAAATGTATTGCATTACACTCTCGACCATTTGTATTAAAATAAAACAATTAACATATATATAATTAGTTACCATGTTATACCTTCATAATAATGGATTATGCAGGAATCTAAAAATTAAATAAGTATGATATACATAAAAACAAGAAAGTCAAATGTCTTATAAATATCCACTATCTACTTACATATCACTTTCCTCATTCTACCTTTCCCTAATAGGTTCTCCCCTTCAAATTTGTTCATGAAGTTGACATCCAAAATGATATCCAATAAATTAATACTTTTCCCTATGGGACTATACTGACTAATATAAACCATGCTTTGATATACCATATATCCCTCTACCATAGAACCCTCATGACATGCTTTTTGTCTGACCAAATAATTCAGTGATTTCAAGTGCCTCTCAACCACCCACATTGATCTTGTGTATACATGTCCACACTTTTCAATCTCCTCGACCTAGTGTATGAGGTAGTGTTCATATGCACTGAAAAATGTCGAAGGTAGATACTTTTTCATTTCACACATTAGACAGGGAATTTGTTTCCTCCAATACTTTATATCTTCTTTATCGATTTCCTTAGATGACAACCATCTACAAATGAAGCAAGAAAATCATAGGTTTCAAATATATAGATATATATATATATATATATATATATTATATATATATATATATATATATATATATATATATATATATATATTACCATGACAAGTAAAACACACGCAACCAAATATAAGTTGTACAACAAATTATTGAAAAAATTACACTTTGAACACAAATCTCCACTTACCTCATGTATTTTATTGAGATCATATATAAATTGATATAACTTGTTTGACATTTTTGTCAAATTTTTCTGGGAGAGATAGAGGTAGAACATATTATAACAAAAATAATGATCAATATTTATTTATTTCCAAATTAGTAGAGAAAAAAAACACTAACAAGATGTTTCACCAATGTACAAATATATACACAAAAATAATCACCATAATGAACGTATGCCAATCATGATTTTTTATTCCACCTAATTCACCTTTATTTGACATTAGGATATTATTTACGATTGAAGAAAATCTAGTTGGAAATTTAAAATTTTCAACAACCTCTTTAACATCCTTTCTGTGTTGTTGTGTCAATAGCCATGGATGGACACTTATATTTTGGTTGCCTCCATTGCTATTTGAATGAATCTCACTTTGCATTGAATGATTCACCTCCTTAATGTCATTACAAGTCTTGACAATTTTTTCTTTATCTCTCCTTCCGTCTAAGATTCACCATAAAGTGTCGATTACATTCTTATTGATGTGCATTGTATCAAACAAATGAATAATTTCTAGGTGTTCATAGTAGGGGAGTCTATTGAATTGCTTGAGATAACTTTTCATTCCTCATGGAAGTGCCCTATTATGAATGCCTTGATGACCTACAAGGTGAAGTATAGTTAAATATATTATAACGACAATGCATGTCAATTAGTATAGTGAAGAAAATGAAATAAAAATATAAAATAATCCAAATGTATCATGTATATTGATACATAGACAATTTGACTAATACCTTGAGAGATTCTATTATAATGCCACTTCCATGCACAAGGTGCCATTTTTTGTGATCTTAATCCAGTCTCTTTTTCCCCATTGAAAAACTATTTTTCAGTTCTTTGATACCCGTGTTTCTTAGAAATGAAGTGCCTATTGTTGGGCACTAAGATGACTCATAGAAATCTACTTAGTCCTACCTACATTAATTATGTCAACCTAGGATTTGTCTTTTATTTCAAGGTTGTTGGCACAGTATATCTAAGGATATAATTCTAAAAAGGCATATGAGGCTATTTCTATGAAAGAATCACAAGAAATACTAAATATTATCCAATCATTATAGAAGTAAATTATTCATAACAACAAATGTCTTACTTCCTACTGCTAAGGTTTCAAGATTCATAAAAGAAATCTATTCTTGCTCACCAATCACTTTATCTATTGCAGAATGATCTCAACAAATTACATGCATAAGGAAAGTTACTTAATTCATACTACTAGTACTCTAAATATCGTTTTTCCGAAGTAATTCACAAAATTCATATAATCAAACTTCTAAGATTTTGTAACTAATTCACACAATTCAATCACCAATTTCAGGAAATATTCAACAGAATTATAAAGCATAAAGTTCAATAAATTATCTACTATGAAAAAGGAACCAATAACACAACCATAACTGTATAATGAATAACCAGATGGTAATGATACAGAATAGACAATAGATCCTCCAGGGACTAGGCCCAAGGTCTCTACAATCACTGCCATGAGGAAATTCGATACAAAAAAATTAAAATAAAGTCTTTAGTGATTTCATTAATATCACAATGATTTATAGAATAATCTATAGAACTTCAAAATCGATTTGTTGTTCACAATTTCACAATAAAGAAGAAGAGATAAAGTTCCATCCTTGTTTCCTCCTTACTTCAGTCATAAATATTACATCAAAATACTAATAATGGAGCTATCCTAGGAATTAAAAGATTCTTAGGATTTCTCATCCTAACTATAAGATCCTTGAATACTAATTAACATCTCCTTCATCTATCCTTCTCAATCATGTGCATGCCTTGAGCTAACTTTGTCATAAATAAGGTAACGACCTATTCATGCTTAAATTCTCTGCATTCATCTGAGGGAACATCATTTGTTAATCAGATCATTTTGCACACCAATTTACTTAATTAAAGCTCTATGTTATCTAAAATACTCAAATTAATGACAATACCATTAACTAACTTTCATTACCCTTTTCTTCTCCAATTATTGCAAACTAAAGATAAAATTATTGAAAAACATAATATTAACTAAGAAAATAAAGAGAGGAATCATACCATTTCTATGGCCCAACATCACCCCCCAATTTACCTCCTTTCATGTCCTCATGCAAAGAGATGATTGACATGTAACATAGTTAAGGAATAAGGTGGATAAGGGGATTCACCGTAACACTGAAATCCATTTTTGTTCTAGATTACTTTGAAGGTCTCAAATTATTCTCTTTTAGAAAGATAATATTCAACACAGTAACTCTCTGGAGGATACCAGATGATGGGGCACTTGTATCTACATCCAATCCATGTAGGACCTTTGGATAGAACCAAGTTACCATAAATTTTCTTTCAATCAACTGCAGCTTGAAAATTTTTGTAATTAAAGGATTCCCTGTTCTTAACCTCATTTTGGGATACGTTACATCTTAACTTTGCTTCTTGGAGAGACTCTTATTTAATGTCCTCAAAATATTCAAGACCTGCTCGAAGGGTATTATTATGAATAGGGCCCAAAACTGAGATGACTCCATCTCATTCCATGAACTGTTCATGTTTCACAAGAGTTCACAGGGGACTTGTGGGTTCGCCCCTAACCTAGAGATTTAAGCCATACTCTCTCTTTTGGAATACAATATAAGCCTTAGACCAATTAATCTGATTTCTAGCAAAAGATATGAAGGCTTGGAATTGAACATCTTCAATAAAAGGACTGGGATTTTCATCCCTCTATTCTTCCAAAAAGAAGTTATGCATATACAAATCACATAAAAAGTACTTTACATCATCATCCTACTCTCAAAATCATTTGATAAAATAAAAAATAGTACCAAACTCAAAAGGTTTCCCACATAGTACAACTTTGAATTTCAACAACAAATATCACTTAAGTAAAAGCAAGGCATAGTTCTTGGCTGGGGATCTGCAACATAAGGCATCAAAATAGATAGAGCATATAATTTTTATTTTCTTCAAAATCCTTTTGAGGTTGTTACTGCATTTCCTCTTTTTTCCTCTTTTCCTCTTTGAAATAAGCATAGGTTTCATCCTCTATGCCAGCCAATGCCTTGAATTTCTGTAATAACTCCTAGTCCTCTGCCTAGGGCACTATTTCGCATTGATATCACTTCAAGGTTTGTTGATGCTTTTCCAATTCTTTATTCAGTATTTGAATAGTGGCATCCTAGATCAAATGAGAGTAAGGGTGTACAACTTCAGTTTGTGTAGCTCTATTGATAGTCACTAGTAAGTTTGTTTGACTAGCTACTTCAGCTATGGCCATAGAAAATTTAAGAATTGTTTGTGTTTCTACAGAATTAGTGAAGATTTCTTCAGTTTGGGTTTCTGCAAATTTAAGAGAATTTTCACTTTGAATTCCAAATGTCTTAGATTTTCTTTTCTTTTTATAGTGCCTTTTGGAGTTTTTCAACCATTTCCTAAGTTGTTCTATTCTTTTTCACAATTTCTTATTTTCTCATTTTAACAACTTTATTCTTTGACTACTTTTCCCTTCGATTCTTCCAGAATATTTTACAATGGATGAAGAAGGAACAACACTAACATTTTCATCAATAAGAAAAGTCAAAAAAAATTCAGAATCCTTATCAACAGAGATTGTGGCAATTGAGTCATCTTTGGACTTATGTTTTTGAGGGGATGACAAGATGGTTCCTTCCATGGAAGAGCATGTTTCTTTCATAGTCTCAATAGACTCGCCTGATTGTTCCTGATAATGCATGATTTCAAGACTTTATGATGATGGTAATATTTATGTATCATTAGAATTGGGAGTGGAGGCTGAGAAATTAGGAGTGGAGATTTTCTTAGGTGGGTTCTCAAAACATCCCACATATTATTCAATAGTGAAAATGGTCCCCATATTATCCAAAACTTGGGCTATTTCTTCTTCACAAATTTAAGACAAATTACCTTGTTGTTCTGTAGGGGATTCTTAAGACAATTCTCTCTCTGGTACATGTTCAATAGAACTTATGAGCTAGCTTGCTCTTATCAATCTATCATACCTTCTTTGCTTAGTTGGAAAAGATATTAAGACAAAAGCTAATCTCTTCTTGGCTCTAATTAGGTTTTATAATGTTGGGGTCTGACCTTGTTCTTGACTGGCATTTTCTTCCTCTACCTAAGTAATTTCTACTTCAGGCTAGGTATTTTTTGTTTCAGGCTTATCATTTTCTACCGCATGCTGAGCATTTTCTGTTTTAGGCTGAATGTTCTCTACTTCATGCATTTATTCTAGAGATGGTAGTTCATTGGGTCTCATGAAGTTATCCTAGGTTAATTTTGATTGTCTCAATTCTCAAATGACTACCAATTTAATCAAATAGTGATGACTAACTGCAAAATTGGGGTCATTAACTCTACCAAGTCTACCAACAACTTCATGCAAGAGAAAATTTTAAAGAGAAAGGCAGATTTATGACTACATTTTGTTTTAATTCTGCGAACAATTTGAGGTGTCGAGGTATCACCACATCATGGCAGCCATCACACATAAAATACCTCTAGACTACTTCTGTTAGCTCCCACTAGAGTTCTCTGAATGAAGCAGGTGAAAATCTTTGCCTTTACACGCTAATTCTTCACCAGTGTCTATAAATAATTCCATAACGTTTTGAAGTCCAGTGTGCTTATCTATCCATTTTTCTCCCTCTGTAAAAAGACCTGTGACCTCCGCCATAATTGTCACATTGTCTATTATTTGCTTTCCTTTGACTTCCATGACTTCATTGTTCAAATTTTGCAAAAATTCTAAAGCAACAACATTGTCAAATCCCTCCATTCGAGTAAAGTATTCGGCCCGGCTTACCCGCTCTAGGATCCTTTGGGATTGCTCAGTAACTTGTAGTAGAGTAGGTTCATTTAGGATAGGCTTACCACCCATACTTGATAATTCAAACAACTACTGCAGTGATTGTATACAGAACTATTCAAACCAAAAATCCCTTAGTAGAAATAAAAACATGTCAAAAATTGTATCATTCAATATACTTATGTGTAGGGGATTATCATAATAATTGTGATTTTTTGTTGATTGTGCCCAGCCATATTATGCTTTTTCCCAATCATATCATGCTTGTTCCAAGACATATCATGAATGTGAGACTTCCTACCTCCTCCAATAGGAGAGAGGTCGACCACGACCTTTAAGATTATGGGAAGTTAAATTCATATGGAGACATTAATTAGCGGGAAGGGAAACAATCAAATCATATGCAGCCAAATGGGAAGATGATAAAGTTCAGTAAATGTACAAATTGTTGTTATGCAAAAATATTCATGCAATTAAAAGCGTAGTAATGAAAGATGTATTTATCATGGGTAAAAAAAAAAAAATTGTAAAGAGATTACCCTTGGGAACGGAAAAGAAATATATCTAGCAAAATTCCTTTATACCTAATAATGCTTATCACATAGGTTCGAAAGATTTATTATTTGTTCATATAATAGTAGATGTACCACCTCTAGTCATCTTAGGAAGAAAATATACATACTAGTAGTGGTGATGTCTTGTTAGAGAAAAAGGATCCTAATGACATAGTAATGATATGGAAATTCAAGTTATACTCCAATACCACAGACAGAGCCATTGCTTCCAGCAGGCATCCATAGCCTCAACAAGGTTTCATTTTAACACCTTGATGAACCAATATCCTTATGAAAAATGTAACATGTTATTATTCAAATAATTTTCTCAAAAAGGCCATTGTTTTGGCATGGTGACCAGGTAACAACAATGCCACTCACTAGCTTATAACAAAGTGAACAAGTCGGCTCATGATGAGACCTCTTGTCCTTTTGACAATAGTTTCAAAGGACATTACCCTGGTTTTGTGGCCATAATGGGAATGTCACTTGTGTTAATTTCTTATGAACATGGTGGTTTGGCTCGTGATGAGACCTCCCATCCTTATGAGAAAATCTAGCTTTAAGCAGTATATTTTTTTGATAATTGTTTCTTTTACTATTAAGGGTGGCTCATCAAGTTCTTAAGAGTTAGGGATGGTGTAAAGAGTATTAAAAAATTCCAAATAAAGTATGCCTTAGTCCTTCATTATGTTTAAATAAAATCACCATTTGAGTATATAAGAAAAGATAAAACTACTATGGTGGTAACAAATTATGAACATTTTATGGTAATTTCAAAAAATTCATATATAAAGAAAATATTCAAATTGATAGGATATGTCAGATGAAAAAAATATGTTCCTCATGGGGTAATGAATAAGATATCAAACTTGACACCATGATAATATAAATATCAATGCTTTTAATATAACAACAGAGTTTGCATTTAAGAGTAAAAACCATACACAAAGAAAGAAAAAATAGCCAGATGCAATGGGGACGACAATTGTTTCAAAGGGAACCACGTGTTGAAATTAGCAACAAGAAATGCTAAATATAGAACTACTAAAAATAGCATTGTTATAAATAGAATTTCGGAATACATTACAATTTTAGTTAGTCCCTGAACTAAAATTGAGAATTAAAATTCGAATTTGATTTTAGCAGTTGTTTGAAAAATAATTAATTAATTCATCTTGATTTAATTAGTTGGAGAAAATCAAGCATGAAGTCTATGTGAAGACATGCAATAGTTTTCCCTTTGATTGAGGAAGTTATCCCTTAATTAAGGAGATTAGGATGAGTTGTACTTGGAGTTATAATTAGTTACCTCAGTTAACTGAGTTAAGTCTAGTTAGATTAGTTCAAATAGTTTGTAGAACTGATTGTGAGTTCAGTTAGTTAATGCATGCATGCATGTAACTACTGCACTTTAGATAACTAAATATTCTCTCATAAAAAACTCATGCATGTCAATTCAGTCAAAGACCCAGTTGAGATTAGATGATGGGACAGTGTATTATCAGTTGCAGGAATTCCATTAAGGATATCTCTTGCATGCAGAAGGAATTCATTCCTTGGAGATTGCACATTTACTTCTGAGTTTGGTTAGTTGTGTGAGACGTGAATTCACACAGGTGGCAGCCAGAGGACCCAGGAGAAACTACGCAAGGAAATAGGAGGCTTGGAGGACTAGAGGAAGGCATATGTTGTGTCTATTCAGTTTATGAGCAACATTGAGGGATTGTACTGAGAGCTGGATAACTTGTAAGCTAAAGATTTTTGTAATCATACATATTTCCACTTGTATGATAATATAAAGATCGAGGTTTTTAGCTGAGGCTTTCCCAAGAGTATTCTTCTGTGTTCATGTGTGATTGATTTCTCATTCTCTGTTATATGTGTTCTATTTGATCTTGCTCAAAATCGATTAAGCTTCCACAACTTTGTTTGTAGAACTAGATTAAGTACTTTTCTTTAGTTTATTGCTTTATCAGGTGATCTACAGTGGGAATTTCTACATTGTATCGGGTCCAAGTTGATCAAAGTGAAGAATATTATACAAAGGGAAGTTCGAAGTTTCAAGTTCTTGATTATAGAATTTGAATTCTTATCACATCTCAAATTTCACCAATGGTGTTCAACGGTTTGAGACTAGAGTGTGCCCTTGATGGCATCTCGAATTATATAACTTGGAAGGATCGTATGGAAGCGGTATTAGAGGATAATGGGTTGAAGTACTTCATTGATTGATAAGTCCCCAAGCCAGCAGCTGCTAATGCCAAAGAATTGGCAGAATGGAAGAAATGTGCGGCCAGAGCGAGGAGAATTCTTCTGGAGGGAGTTTGAGACCACATAGTCTCGAGTCTCCATGGGAAGGAGACACCGTTTTTAATGTGGAAAACATTGAAGGATCTATATCAGAACAATAGCGATCAGAGGAAGCTGGCACTGAAAGACAAGCTTCGGAAAATCAAGTGTGAAAAGGGTAACTCAATCTCTACATATATGAACAAGCTCACCACCTGTAGGGATGAGCTTATAAATGTAGGGATCACGATAGCTGGTGATGACATGATGAGTCTTGCTCTCCTCGGTCTTCCTAAGAGTTGGCATAGCTACCAAGACTCAGTAAATGGAAGAGAGAAACTTGTAGATTGGGAATGACTTTGGTCAGATCTGATGTAGTAGGATATAAGGAGAAGCACCAGAGATGGATCTTCATCAAAGCAAGATGATGAAGAAAATCTAGCCTTAGAGAGTAAGGCAAGGAAAGGGAAAGGGAAGGCATCCCATTCCAAATCCAGTTCTTCCCATGGTGGGGAGAATATTGACAAATCAAAAGTGAGATGCTTTCATTGTCATGAAGTGGGCCATTATGCTATGAATTTTCCACACAAGAAATCCAAGAAAGGATCCTCGAAGGGATCAGATGGTGAGGCACTGGCATCACAGTTCGAATTGGATTTCACCCTCATCGCATGTATGGTTTCATCGATGGTGGGGTGTTTATGGTACCTGGACAATGGAGCTTCATTCCACAAGAATCTTTTCAGTACCTTGGAGGAGAAGGACCTCCAAATGCGCATCGAGATGGGCAATGATGGAAAGTACCATGTTTCAGGTGAAGGTACAGTTGTGTTTTAGAGGGAGCATGGAGCTCCTCTCACCCTGACTGATGTAAAGTATGTGCCTGTTCTGAAGAAGAATCTTGTGTCCATTGCTATGCTGGAAGACAAAGACTATGATGTAGTCTTTACCAAAGGAAAGGAATTCCTGAGGCATATCGGCACTGGACATACCAAGAGGATTGGGGTTCGAGTAAAGAATCTCTACAAGTTGGAGGTAGACAACTGTGTTGTATTGAGTTCCAAAGCAGAGTTGGTGCAGAGCTAAGATGTTGGCAAGCTATGGCATAGAAGATTGGGCCACTTGCACCATGGGGCCTTGAAGATCACGCATCAGATTTCTACTGGACTTCGCAAGGGAAAACTAGAGCAAATGGATACATGAAAAGGTTGTACCTTGGGTAAGTATGCGAAATCTTCCTTTCAGGATCAAGACAGTAGAGTTGGAGAAATCCTGGAGCGAATTCATACAGATGTGTGTGGACCATTCTCTATAACATCCACCACTAAACAAAGGTACTATGTTATTTTTATTGATGATTTTTCTCATAGATGTTGGATCTACTTCATGCAAAAGAAGGATCAAACCTTCTCAAGGTTTTGTGAGTTCAAAGCCTTGGCAGAAAAAGAATCTGGAAATAAAATAAGGGCCTTGCGTAGCGACAATGGTGGAGAGTATGTCTCCCAACAGTTTAAGGACTTCTCTACAGCAAAAGGAATTAAATGGGAGTTGACGAGACCCCATAACCCACAATAGAATGGGGTGACTGAAAGGAAGAACAGATCAATTGTGGGAGCATCTCAAGCGATGTTGCATGACCAAACCCTACCACTTCATTTGTGGGTTGAGGCATGCAATACATCAATATACTTGCAAAACAAAAGGCCGCATCGTATACTGGGAATGAAGACAGCAATGGAGGCCTTTTCTGGGAAGAGACCAGATGTGAGTCACTTCAAGATCTTTGGATCATTAGTTTATTCCCACGTGACCAAAGATGCATGGAAAAAGCTAGATCTAATAGCTGAGTTGGAGATACTTGTGGGGTACACTGATACACCCCACAACTATCGGGTGTTCTTGCCTACCAGTCAAAGGACAGTGGTACACAGATATCTGAAGTTCGATGAGTAGAAAGCCATGCAAGTATCAATTGAGAGGGATCTCAAGTTGCATGCACAGGAGGAACTTTTAGTTCCTAAGGAGGAGGAGCCTCAGACTGATGCGAAGCAGCCGCATGCAGAGGATCTAGGAGTGGAGACATCCACTCATGTAGATTCTTTCAAAGATGGGTGGAAACACTCAAGGGAAGCTAATAGGTTGATGCTGGATGTGAGAGAGAATGTGGGACAACCATCTTCTCAACACATACAAAGGAGGTCACCCAAGCGGTACACTAGTTACATGGCCCTGGTTGGGGAGTGTGTAGATACCGAACCTTCTTCTTTTGAGGAAGCAGTGTAGAAACCAGTCTGGATTGATGCAATGGTGGAGGCGTACGACTACATCATTCAGAACTGTGTTTGGGATGCTATCCCAAGACCAAAGGACAAGTTAGTGGTGAGTTCCCAATGGCTTTACAAGGTAAAGCAAGCAGCTGATGGCAATGTTGAGAAACATAAGGCAAGGTTTGTTGCCCGTGGTTTCTCATAGGTCAAGGGGATTACTATGATGAGACTTTTGCTCCTGTAGCAATGTACTCATCTATCAAATTGATGATGGCACTATCAGCTCAGATGGGTTGGAAGATCCATCAAATGGATGTGAAGACTATGTTCCTCAATGGCAAGATTGAGGAAGAGGTGTACATTGAGCAGCTGGAAGGTTTTGAGACCTTTGATCATGAGTCGCATGTGTGCTGACTCAAGAGATATTTGTATGGGCTAAAGCAAGCACCTCGTGCTTGGTACACCAAGATGGACAGCTATTTCACTGGGTTGGGCTTCACCAAGAGTGAAGCATATGTGAACCTTTACCACATCATGGTAGAAGGTAAGCCACTAATCATTGTTCTTTGTGTTGATGATTTGATATTGATAGGTGATGATAAGTTGATCAAGTCTTGCAAGGAGGACCTTGCAAGAGAGTTAGAGATGAAAGACATGGGCCTTATGCACTAATTTCTAGGCATAGAAGTGTGGCAGAAAGATGGGGAAGTATTTGTCTCTCAAGGCAAGTATTCCAATGAGATACTCAAACGATTCCACATGGAGAAGTGTAAGTCCATGCAGACTCTAGTTGGTAACTGGAGGAAGGAGGATGCTACTTTAGGTGAGGTAGTACCTGCTACTATTTATCGGTGGCTTGTGGGTTCATTGATGTATCTAGTGAACACACGAGCAGATTTGTGCTTTGCGGTGAACCAACTAAGTCAAGCTATGGTTCAGCCTACCAAGCTATTTTGGAAGGCAGCTAAGCATGTGTTGAGATACCTTAGAGGCACATCTCATTATCGATTGTGGTATAGATAGACAAAGGGAATGAAGCTTCAGGGCTTCACAGATGCAGATTGGGCAAGGAGTCCATCAGACCGGAAGAGCACTTTAGGAGGAATTTTCAACCTTGTTTCAGCTACAGTTTCTTGGTACAGCAAGAAACAGAGGTTAGTTGCAGTTGGCTCAGTAGAGGTTGAATACATGGCTACCAATGAGGCAGCATGTGAGGCCATTTGGATGCGGAAAATTCTAGTTGGATTGTTTGGTTAGAGGATGGATCCAACTCTGATCTATTGCGATAATCAGTGTTATATCAAACTCTCTGAGAATCCAGTATTTCATGACAGGTCTAAGCACATCAATATCTAGTATCATCATCTTCAAGACTATGTGTTGGAGAGGATCATGTTGTTGTTGTATGTTTTGATCGAGGAACAAGATGCAGATATTTTGACTAAGTCATTGTCAAAATGCAAGTTCGAGTTCCAGAGAGATAGGATTGGGGTGACAGATAATCCCTTTCTTGTTGTGAGGGAGTGATGAAAATAGCAACAAGAAATCATAAATATAGAAGTGCTAAAAATAGCATTGTTATCAATAGAATTTCGAGATACATTCCAATTTTAGTTAGTCCCTGAACTAAAATTGAGAATTAAAATTTCGAATTTGATTTTAGGAACTGTTTGAAAAATTATTAATCAATTCATCTTGAGTTAATTAGTTGGATAAAATCAAGCATGAAGTCTATGTGAAGACATGCAATAGTTTTCCCTTTGATTGAGGAAGTTATCCCTTAATTAAGGAGATGAGGATGAGTTGTACTTTGAGTTGTAATTAGTTAGCTCAGTTAAATGAGTTAAATCTAATTAGATTATTTCCAATAGCTTGTGGAACTGGTTGTGAGTTCAGTTAGTTAATGAATGCATGCATGCATGTAACTACTGCACTTCATATTACTAAATATTCTCTCATAAATAACTCATGCATGTCAGTTCAGTTACAGACCCAGTTGAGATCAGATGATGGGACAGTGTACTATCAATTGTAGGAATATTCCATTGAGAATATCTCTTGCATGCAGAAGGAATTCATTCCTTGGAGATTGCGTAGTTACTTCTGAGTTTGGTGAGTTGTGTAAGAGGTGAATTCACACAAGTGGCAGCCAGAGGACCAAGGAGAAACTGCACAAGGAAATAGGAGGCTTGGAGGAATGGAGGAAGGCATATGTTGTGTCTATTCAGTCTATGAGTAGCATTGAGGGATTTTACTGAGATCTAGATAGCTTGTGAGCTAAAGCTTTGTGTAATCTGGACATATTTCCACTTGAATGATAATACATAGATCAGGGTTTTTAGCTGAGGTTTTCCCCAGAGTATTCTTCTGTGTTCATGTGTGATTGATTTCTCATTCTTTGTTATATGTGTTCTATTTTATCTTGCTCAAAATCAATTAAACTTCCACAAGTTTGTTTGTAGAAGTAGATCAAGTATTTTTCTATAGTATATTGCATTATCAGGTGATCTACAGTGGGAATTTCTAGACTAAGATAAAAGGAACAACGGCTGGAATTCAAGGAACTACAATCATAATAAAGGGAACATCAGCTGTAATAAAGGTTACAACAACTGTAATAAAGGGAAAAACAAAAGTAATAAAGGGAACAACAATTGTAACAAATGGAACAATTGTTGTAACAAAGGGGACAACAACTGTTTCAAAGAAATGTCGCTTTGTCGAAGGGAGATGAGGACGTTTTTAATTTAAGGAGAGAACAATAGTCGTGTTGTAAAGGAACAACAGTTTTGATGTAATGGAACATCAGTGGTAATGTAAAGAAACAACAATTGTATTGTAACATAACAACAGTTGTAATGTAAAGGGATATTAATTGTGATTTAATGGAACAAAAGATTTGTTGTAAAGGAACAATAGTTGTGTTGTAAAGGAACAACAACTGTGCTATAAAGGGACAGCTATTGTGTCCAAAATTTCAGCGAGTTTTTTTTGGATTAATTATCCCTCCCTTTTTCCTTAGTCGAAGGGGAAGAAAAATAGAAAGAAAGAAAACTAATAAAACTTAACCAAATTCCAGAAAATATAAACATTATGTACAATATGGTTAAAAAAATCAAATTTCACAGAGATGAAGTTGTTGGGTTACCACCCCAGTCAGCTATAATTTGAAAAGTAGGATCACTGCTTATCATGGTAGAAAGACTCCTTTGTGAGTAGTTAGTGGTAGAGGCACAATCAGTGTCCATTTACCAAAAACGAGGTACCAAACCCATCGATGGTGGTTAAAGTTATGGTACCATTATCATGAGCTTCTTTGATTTCATAAGGTCTGAGCCATCTCCTTTGCAATTTTCCTGGAAAATACTATAATCTGAAATCATATAATAACACCCAGTCGCCTTTTTGAAATGATTTCTTTTATATAAGCCAGTCATGCCATTTATCTCTTTGATGTTTAATAATGGTTGTGTGCTAAAGAGAAAATAGGTGTGATTCATCTAATTCATTTAGTTGTTATAGGCATTGTGTTTATGCCTTTGTAAAATCCAGTCCAATCTCCTATGCAGTTTTAACTTTTTTTATTTCGAATTCAATTGGAAAAATTGGTACTTTGCTAAAGACAAGCTGATATGGTGAGTGACCAGTAGTGTTGTGCCATGTTGTTTGATAGGCCCACAAAGCTTCCAGAATCTTGGTTTACCAATTTTGATAGTTCACAGATACCGTTTTATTCAAGATCACTTCCAGGACTTTGTTGGCACTTTCCACTTGTCCATTTTCCAAGGTGTGGTATGGAGAAGTAACCCTATGCTTAATATGATAATTTTGTAGAGTGGCTGAAATTTTATGACCTATAAATTTTGGTCTTCCATCTATTATTACTTCTCTTGGTAATATGTCTCGCATAAAGAGTTTGAAAATAAATTTGACCACTGATTCCTCTGTGGCTCTTGGAAAATCTACTGCTTCTATGCATTTAGTTACGTAATCAGTGCAAACCAATATATAAACTTTTTGGTTTGATGGTGGATTAAAGGGGCCAACAAAATCCAGTGCCCATCTTTCAAAAGGTTCCACCACCAATTGTGGTTGTAAGGGCATCTCATCTGCTTGGCCAGAATGACCCATCCTTTGACAGCTATCGTAGGCTTGAACATATTCTTCGCATCCTTAAATATCATGGGCTAGTAATAGCCCATCTCAAGAACTTTATGTCCATTCCTGCAATCTGCAAAGTGTCCGTTGCATGGTTCATCATGGTAGTCTTTCAATATATCATAAATTTCATCTTCTCAGATACATCTATGAATTTGTAAGTCGGAGCTAGTATGAAAAGTATAACCACCAATCTAGGAGAAGCGTGTGTTTGCATTGAATAATCAATTTCCTTTCTTGTGGTGACAAGTGTGCTGGCAGTTTTCCTACTACTAAGTAATTTTCCACGTCAGCGTACCAAGGTGTTTTTATTATCACAATGAACAGATGCTCCTCAGGGAACTAGTCATCTACTGATAAAAAATAATTTATTTTAGGTAGTTGAGACAAGAAATCAGCAACAAGGTTCTTTTTTCCTGATTAATCTTTGATGGTGATATCAAATTCCTGTAATAATAATAACCATTGAGTCACCTGACCATTAGTAATTGGTTTATTAGCTAAATATCTAATAGCAGAGTGATCAATATATAAAAAAATTGGATATCTTGTTATATAATGTCAGAATTTATTAATAGCATATATAACAACTAAAAATTATTTTTCTGTCACTGCATAGTTTAATTCAGTAGGAGTAATATTTTTTCTAATGTAATAAATAACATAAGGTTTCTTATCTTCTTCTTGTATAAGAACGACTCCTATGGTTGTATCTGATGCATCTAAGGAGATGTGGAAGGGTAACTCCTAGTTTGGTCCTCGTAACATTGGCACTATTGAAACTAGATTCCTGAGATTTGCAAAGGCTACATCACATTATCAGTCCATTCGAATTCAATATTGTTGGTTAAAGTATACAAAGGTACAACTATTTTTGAAAAATGTTTTATAAATCTGCAGTAATACCCTGCATAATCAAGGAAACTACATACCTTTATTTGTGTGTGGGGTGTAGGTAATTTAAGGATTACCTCGATTTTCACTGGATCCACTTGAATTCCTGCAGCTGAGATATAATGTCCTAAAACTACACCTTCATTCATCGTCATATGGCATTTTTCATTACTTAGACATAATCTAGTTTCAATACATCATTTAAGCACTTTTTCCAAATTTGTTAAAGCGTGGTAAAATTCATCACTGTATGGAGTGAATTCATCCATATACAATTCAAGCCCTTCATTAATCAGATCATAAAAAATACTCAAAGTTGCTCTGTGGAACGTAGCGGGAGCATTACATAATCCAAAATGTAAAACTATGTATGCGAATGTACCCCAGGGAAACTAAATGTAGTTTTGTCTTGATCTTCTGTAGCAATATGAATTTGATTATAATTTATAGCCACTGAAACCATCTAGGAAGTAGAATAAATTCTTCCTAGCTAAAGTATCAAGGACTTGATCTATGAAGGAAAGGG
The DNA here is from genome assembly GCA_000404065.3 of Pinus taeda. Taxonomy (NCBI): domain Eukaryota; kingdom Viridiplantae; phylum Streptophyta; class Pinopsida; order Pinales; family Pinaceae; genus Pinus; species Pinus taeda. Next base: position 250,236 of record APFE030673647.1, on the reverse strand, counting down.
GAAAACGGTCCTTCTGGGTAGCCTTGTTGAGCTCTCTATAGTCTACACAAATTCTCCATTTTCCATTTTTCTTAGGGATGACTACTAACGAGGAGGCCCACTGGCTATCTAAGATGGGGTATATAAAGTTTACATCCAACAATTTATGTAGTTATTGTTTCACAATATCCCCGACGTGTGGATTTAACCTCCTCTAGGGTTGTCAAATAGCACATGCATCTTTCTCCAGATAAATGCGATGGGTGCATAGCCATGGATCGATGCCTTTTGATATCTGAATATTCCCAAGCAAAATCTTGTTATATTTATGAATAATCTGTATTAATTTATATCATTGTTGGTTTTCCAAATTGGCATTAATATTGAGGGTTTTTCCTGGTTCAATGTTGATTGACATACTATTATGGATAGTTGTTGTGGGAATGTGATTATCGTTTGAATTCTCTAAGGGGTCTCCGTGTGGTTCATTATCGAGTATAGATTTTATCATTTGGCATGTTGGATTTTTTATAACAGTTGGTTCATTAATAAAGCTATTGATTACATCATCTTCTATTTGTTTTATAATTCCAAAGGCCTCAGCTAGCATAAGAGGAGATCACAATTTGTCTTCTATATTTCTCTGTGGGTGTAATTGGAGACTTGTAATAGGCAAAATTGGTTTAGCAAGAGGATACAAAATAAGATTTTTAACAGGGTCTCCATTGGTAATCATCATGTTTCCTGTTCAACATCCTATATATGCATCTACCATTGCGAACCATGGTCTTCCTAATATCAAAGGATGCCCATCCAATATACTCTTTGGGTTAATAACTAGGAATTCCATCGGATATTTCCAAGAGTCTACAAAGATAGTAATATCTTCCAAATTACCTTCAGGCTTAACCACCGATATGTCAGCTAATTATAACAGGGTTGAGGTTGGTTTTAAGGCTCTAATACCCAAAATATTGTTGGTCTCACAAGTCAAAATATTAATAGCTACTCCTAGGTCTACCAATGTGTTTGGAAAGGCGCAACCTTGTATTTGAACAGTTACTACAAGATTTCTTGGGTCTTCATATTTGACAAGTACTTGTTTACCTAAAATAAGATCAAACGGTGTTCCTACAACGTGAACTATCGGTGGATCTTTTGATTTCCTCCAAGCTTTTTTCCACATAATTCTTTGATCATTTTAGTGCATATTGGAATGTCTCGTATGGCTTGGAGGAGTGGGATTTTTATACATAATTTTTTCAATTCCCCTAAAAGATAAAAGTAGGGATAGATGGTTGGTTTAGCTATTGTAAGTATTTCAAGGAATGGAGGAGAAGCATATATAACTTTATCAGAGTTTTTTCATTCAATTGTGTCTCCTACTGGCTCTATTTCTAAAATAATCATAGTAGAAGGGTTTGTTATAGTCTGTTTTTATTTATCATTTTCCTGTTCTTGATCGGTCTTATTTTCTTCAGGAGAAATGACACATCCTAACCTTAACCGAAGCTCATTACATTCCAGGGGATTTATTTCATAGTCTGAATTTTCAATTATTTGTACATACTGGATAGGTCTATTATTAATATTGGGATTTGGCTAAGCTGACAACTGAGGATGCATCGAGGGTTGAGGATTTGGAGGAAACTAAAATGGAGCTTGCAGCATAGGTTGGGGTTGAGGGATTGTCCGTATAGTTGGATTAACCATTCCCACTGGGTGCTACCAATTTTGAGGCCATATTGGATTTTACGCAGATGTATTAGTCCATTGTGAGGGATAGAGATTATTAGTTGGATTTTTCCACAATGGGGTAGGATATTGTGACTTTGCCCATACAGGTCCAGTGAATGATTGATTTTTCCAGGGCATTATGGGATATGGTTGGGATTGCTAGGTGGAATTAAAGGATGGTTGTCCCTACCATGTAGTTCTATTATTTTTTTGTTGAACATATTGCCCAAAATAAAACAAAGAGGGATCTTGCATCATAACTGAAGGACGAGCTTTCCATTGTCAACACTGAGCCATAAGATATGCTAGTTCTTTTTTCTCCTTGGCTCCTTCAAACACATATTTCAATCCTGGAAGCAATGAACATTGATCTGTCTAATGATCTTTAGTGCAAATAACACATGTTTGAACCACATTCAGGGGACACTCCCTTTGACTATGTTTCTTTCAGCAACATGGATAAAATATGGCTAATGCTCATTCTGATTCGACTTGTTTTTGTTTCGCCTGCATCTAACTATCTAGTAAGCGTGCTCAAAATGTCAATCTTAAAATCTTCTAAAGTATTACAAATTTATGTTCATGTTACACCTCCACCTGGAGTTTTGTTTATTCGAGTGATGGAATACCATACTCCATATGTATTTTGTGTGCTTCCATGTGAACACCTAATACACAATTTAACAATGCCATCATATTCCTCCTGAGAAATATCACCGTATCCCATTAAATTTAGTGTCTCTATCCACTCGTCTGTCATGCCATTTATTATAGCAACTTTCAATACTTCTTTTGGTAAGATAGCATAGGGTGATATCTACAAGTTGTACTGAAATCTCTCAATATACACTTCTAAGGTTTCACTATCTTTTGCGGTCATTTTAAAATTTTCATCTTTCAGATCCTTGGATCAACAATAATCCTCATACTTAGTGAGAAAAAAAAATCATCGCATCCCAAGAATCTATAGTGTCTCCTCCTAAACCAATAAACCATTGTAAAGTTGCTCCCTTCAAAGTGGAGGGAACCAATTTCATTTTCTGAGGATTGGTGGTATAATCATATCCTCTACACAAAACATCAAATTCAAATAAGAAGGAATCAGGATCCTCCGAAGTCATCCCATGAAAAGTCGGGATATTTTGTAATTGGATGGCTTTCATCAGAGCATTTTCCACTGGGTCAACTATAGGGTATTCCAGTGTCGAGGTTTGGGCTTGTTGTGGTTGGTTTTCCATCTGATCGAAAATTTGCCAACAATTTTCAGAGATTTTGTGACTAGGGGGTACTATTTGAGCAAGAAGATTATGGTTACCATTTGATTTTTGAGGGGGCTTTATTGTGGTACTTAAATATGGGATTTCAAATGTTTTTCTTTCATCCAGAATCATAGGGGATCCAGATTCAATAATCGTGGATCTGTCCGAGCAACTCGTATTTTTTCTCCACTAGTCTCTCCTTCTCCTTCTTTTAGGTTACATGAATTTCCCTCTAGTGAAGGACTAGAGTGTTGAATATATGTGCTTTGAAATCTTTGCTATGATCCTTCAATTTTACTGTGAATCTTAGTGTGGGCTGTAGTTGGCGATTTTTCTTCTTGAAGGATTGCAGTAGAGCCCCTTCCAGATGATGTTCGAGGTCCTATTAATGCTTGAGATCCATCTTTCCAAATAATTCTTCTATAAAGGTTGATATCCCAAGGTTCACCTATCCCTGGGTTTTTGTCTTTGGTAATGGTTTCTGTTGAACTGCTACTTGATTCCTATCTTTCTTCCTAGTCATGCACACTTACATAGCCTCAGTGTATCAGTTGAAAGTGGGTGGTAGGCATATGATTTTTGCTTGTTTCATGTGTAGGTTCTTACCTTCCATATTTAGTACCTAGTCCTCTCAAAGACACGATCTATCACTATTTTGACAGCCTCCCCGACAATGACGCCAAAATGTTGGGCATTGAGATGACTCCTAGAAATCAACTTAATCCTACCTTCATTAATTCTGTCAACTTGGGATTCATCTTTTGTTTCAAGCTTGTCAGTAGAGTCTATGCAAGGATATAATTAAAAATTAAAAAGGTATCTGAGGATATTGCTATGAAAGAATCACATGAAATACTAAATCTTATCCAATCATTATAGAAGTAAATTGTTCATAACAATAAATGTCTTACTTCCTACTACTAAAGTTTCACGGTTCATAAAATAAATCTATTCTTTCTTCCAAATCACTTTATATATTTCAGAATTCTCTCAACAATTAGATGCATAAGGAAAGTTACTTAATTCATACTACCACTCTGAATCTTTCTTTTCCAAAGTAATTCACAAAATTCACATAATCAAACCTCTAAGCTTTTGTAACTGATTCACACAATTCAATCAGCAATTTCAGGAAATATTCAACAGAATTATAAAGCATAAAGTTCAATCAATTATCTTCAATGAAAAGGGAACAACCAATAACTGCATAATGATTAACCAAATGGTAATGATACAAAACAGACAACAGATCCTTTAGGGACTAGGCCCAAGGTCTTCGAAAGTACTGCCTTGAGGAAATTTAATGCAAGAAAACTAAAACGGGGTCTTCAGTGATTTCATTAATATCAAAATGATTTACAAAATAATCGGTAGAACTTCAAAATTGATTTGGTGTTCACAATTTCACAGTAAAGAAGAAGAGGTAAAGTTTTTTCCTCATTTTCTCCTTACTTTAGTCATATATATTGCATCAAAATAAAAATAATGGATCTATCTTGAGAATCGAAAGATTCTTAGGATTACTCATCCTAACTATAAGATCCTTGAATAGTAATTAACATCTCCTTCAACTATCCTTCTCAATCATGTGCATGCCTTGAGATGACTTTGCCATAAATAAGGTAACAACCTGTTCAGGCTTAAATGCTCTGTATTCATCCAAGGGAACAACAATTGTTAATAGGATCATTATGTACACCAATTTACTTAAATACAAGCTCTAGGTTATTGAAAATACTCAAATTAATGACAATACCATTAACTAACTTTCATTACCCTTTTCTTCCCGAATTATTGCAAACTACAGACAAAATTCTTGAAAAACATAATATTAACTAAGAAAATAAAGAGAATAATCATACCATTTCCATGGACCAACACATATACTCATCAAACACCTCCTTTCCTAAGCCTCTTGAATGATGAGATTTAATCTTAGGACCACAAACAGAATAAGCACGTTGACCCTTTGTTTGAAGAATTGCAAGAGATGGAATAATTTTTATATCAATTATTTTATGTACAATGAAGGTACCATTTAAAAAACATACATGAATTGAAGTTCACAAAATTAAACACTATTAAAGTGTAAGGTAATGTTATAATATACCACAAAAATGTGTTAGCCCTGGGGCATTGGAAATTTTCCATACAAGCATTACATTGAATTAAATTCCCTTTGTACATCTACTAGTCTAGAGATATCATACATAGTGGCAATGTTCTATAAGTCCACTAACTCATCGTTAAGAGGCTCGATATATACATTCATATCTTTGACTTGGTACATACCTAATTGATTGAACAAACAATACATAATTTCTAGATATATGAGTAAATAAAAAAAATATATGACATAATTACAAGACATACCTAAACATATATGAGTAAACAAAAAAATATAAGACATAATTATGAAACAAAAGAGACCAAAAAGATGTTATTGTGTTAAAAAAAATTATTCTAAACAAATTAATAACTAGAACAATTATTGTCAACATTATGTGCTCCCTCTTTATTAACATCCATGAAGGAATGTTATTGTTGATAACAAAAAAGGGCCACACTAAGTAAATATGATCTCTCCAAATGGATTGACACTGTCAGCTACTAATGAAATCCTAAGATTATGAGGCTCTTCTTTAAACTTTGGCTAAGTTTCCTCTATATTCCTAAATGGGGATCCATCTAATGGCATCTGAAGAACGCCATCTTGACTTATTTTTTGTTGAATGGTAATCCATAAATTGTGCTATGCTTTTGCACCTAAACAATTGTTGCAAACGTGGATATATGGGAATACAACGAAGAACCTTGTGATGCACCTTTTTTGTTACTTTATTGGTTTGATATCTACTCTCATCACATTTTGGGAATTATTATTTCGATGCATGTTATTTATAATAGAGAATATCATCATTAGGACATGTATGAATAGCTTGATACTCCATTCCCATATCTTTCATAATAGTATGTAAATATCAGTATGTATGAGGTAAAACATCTGATGGTGATAAAAACAATTCATCTAACAATATACAACATAAAAAATTAGTAGTACTCGTTAATGTAAACAATATTAATCATACATATTGCATCCAAAAGTTACAAATTAAATGATTATCAACATAGCACCATCAAAAATAAAGGAAAACATAATTGCTTTATCATGTTGTACTAAACATGAGAAAATATATTACACGCTTTAGGGGTTGTGTCACACATGTGTTTAACAAACCATTCACTACCTTTAAGTTGACCAACAACAATACAATAGAGAGAAGATATGTTTCTAAGTCTTCATAAAGAGGTTGACTTACCCTATCAAGTGTAGGTATATCATAAGCACTATCATACTGATTTCCATCATCATCCATTCCAACATTATTAAATGTCTCCTAGATCAATCTATTTATCACATCTTCTTCAACTCTATTATCAACAACATTATCTTCTTCCACAGGATCATTAGCTTGATCCTCAATATATGGTCCATGCCCTTGAACAGACTCTTGTTTCATCGAGACCCACATTCTACAACCTAGTATGAGGGGATGTGTAAGTGTGCCACATCTCCAATAAAACAGTAATAATAATAATAATGTAGGCCCAAAACAATATTGAAAATAACTATATAAATAAAAAACTATAATACAATTCAACAGTAAGAATCAAGCTCCAAAATCTTTTAATATTTCTTTTAATTAAATATTTGTAAACTGAATCTTTAAAAGGAAAAACCATATCCTATTGATATATTAAAATCTTTAAAGACATAAGAATTTTCCTTGTCAAATTTGTAATATTTGAAAATATTAATTTGATGTAGTTTAATTATAAAATTTGTTATCATGCCATATAAAAAAACATCATTAAATACAATATTAACATTAAAAGATTAATATTAATGTTATTTTTTATATTAGTCTTTTGGATTAATCACATCATTGAGATTGGGTCTACATTTCGAACCAACTAATGTGGTTCATCCTTAGGACGAGGTCAGAAATATTATAAATGGAATAATATTTTTATTCCTTTTTTTTAATATCTAGTGGAATCGGCAACGACAGTGGCACCGTACTCGCATTACACGGGGTCGAATCCCACCGGTTGCCACTATAACCGCTAGGAGGAACCACCCAGCCCGCAAGAACGGCCCTTAGGTTAAGACGAGACTTGAACCCGTGACCTGCATAGCGACACGAATGACTTAGCCAGACTGTCGTTGGCCACAAGATCAAACCCCTATGGACGAATAATAATTTTAATATTATATTAAATATTATAATAATATTGTTAGTTAGGGTTTGATCCATAATATTAGAAACTAGCTGATATGAAGAAATCATAAGTTAAATCATCTATAACTAATTGATTAAATAATGTAATTTATTAATAATTTAATATTATTAGTTCTTGTAATAATATTAAATCTTATCAATAATGTGTTGATGGTATTCTTATTATTATTATAATTATAGAGATTCATAATATTAAAATTATTAGTTTAGAACTATTATTGTAATATTTTAAATCAATATATTAATTTCTATAATAATAAAATATAATTATTTTAATCTATTATTTTAATATCTATAAGGATAAAAAGACTATAATTGGAATCTGGTAATTTGTTAAATAATGTATTGATGGTATTCATATTAAAATTATTAATTTAGAATTATTATTATAATATTTTGTATTCAATTATAATTCAATATATTATAAAAAGACTATAACTGGAGTATGGTATTTTTATTATTTTAAATCTCAATTATATTATTATTTGATATTTATACACACCACCAAACAAAGAAAAATAATACAAGATCAAGGGGGATAAAGCCTGAAGGCGAGAAGGGAGACCCAACAAGATTGGAAAGGGGAGAGGAGAGGGAAGGGAAGAAGAGTCAAGAGGAGAGAGCTGGAATCCAACTTTTACTTAATTTCTAGCCATCATCCCTATTGAGGTTTTTGGCATGCCTCTCTATTTCAATTGCTTCTATGAGTTTCCTGTGGTGGAAATGGTCAAACCTAACGATGACTTTGGATTCTTCAACGCAGACAAGGTGTCTCGATTTCACAGGATGCTAAGCAAGGGTTGATGTGCGAGAGCGATTGGGTCTATTGTCAACTACATGCTCACTGATTCTCTATTTAATAGACCTACCCGTCCCTCCAATGTAGGGGATACCACATGAGCAGGGAATAAGGTAGACCCCTTTTGTGTCTTTAGGGTCAATAGGGTCTTTAACGGATCTAAGGGAATTTTTAATGGTCTGGAGAGGTTTGAAAGAGGAAGAGACATTCATCTTTTTAAGGATATGGGCAATCATATCCGTGGTCCCTTGGATATATGGGAGATGAACCTTGGCGATAGGATGCATGGGCAGGGTTTACTCTAGGCACTTTGTTGGCTTTGTGAAAGGCCTTGAGGTACTTGGTCCTGTTCTACCCATAATTTTGAAAAACTTAAAGAAGATGAGATTTCTCCTAATCAAGGTGGATATCATCAAAGATTCTTAGAGCGCGGGTGGCAAGAGCGCTGAGAAACCCGAATTTCTGAGCAGGGAAGTGATGAGAACTGGCATGGAGATATTGTTCCCCTCTTGACCCTTCTTCCCTTCCCTCTTCTGTCCCCTTTCCGTTCTTGCTGGATCTCCCTTCTCGCTTCAGGCTTTATCCGCCTTGATCCAGTATTATTTTTCTTTGTTTGGTGCTGTAGTTTTTTTTTTCTTTTTTTTTTCTTTTCTTTCTTTTTTTTATTTCTTTTAGTTTTCCTCCTTCCATATATAGTTTTTATTTTTATAAATATCAAAATTATAATTGAATTTAAAATAAAAAATACCATACGCCGAATTTACGTCTTTTTAAATATTGAATATAGTTGAATACAAATTATAATATATCTAAATTAATATTTAATATGATACCAATACATTATTACACAGAATTACAATTCTAAGTAATTCCTTTTTTTTATGCTTATAGATAATTAAAATAATGATTAATAAATTAATTTTATTATTATAGAAATATTATTAGATTAAATATTACAATAATGTGTAGAACTATAATTTATATTATGATTCTAATATTAATAAATATAACAAATAGTTAAAAAATGACCATCAACACATTATTCGAATAAGTTTAATATTTTACAAGACTAATTAAATATTAAAAATTACATATTATAAATTATATAGATTTAATTATGATTTCTTATAACATCTATTTTCTAATATATGATCAAACCTAATTAACAATATATTAAATACTAATATAATATTAAAATTATTATTCCATTTATAATATCGAGATATAATATTTATTTATCACACAACAATTTTCCATCTAAATTTATATTATCAATTTATAATATTGAAACATAATATTTATTCATTACATAACAACTAAATTATTAAACAATTTAACAAATTACCTAACGGCTAATTTCCAACGGCTAACTCTGAGCAGTGATGCATCCTTGCTATTTATTACCTCAGATCTACTGATTTCTCACCTTGTCCTGAGGATGAGCCACATTAGCTGGCTTGAAACGTCGACCCAATCTCAATAATGTGATTAATTCGAAAGACTGATATATACATTATGGATCACAAAAGTCTTGGATCTAACATTAATATTATTATTAAATCTAATATTAATATTAATATTAATATTATGAGATTTTATACCCGGATACGGGTGATCATAATGACATTAATGCTGATTAGATGGAAGGACGGCAGGAGGCTTGGCCACATGGCCACTCGCGTCCCCTCCCAAGCCAGAGTAAGCCAAATTCATGGCGACTTGCAGACACCATTAATATGGTGCTCAAGTCAAGAATTTTGTAACAAACATAAGGAAATGGCCTCCATAGAACATAACTCAGTCTTCCCTCCTCTGATAAACAGCACTTTCCCTCCTCAGGTTGTGGAGCCATGCTCTCACACCATCACTGGCAGATGATATTGGTTGCTCCGCTGCGTCGATGTGGAAAATGGGTATCATTTCTCCCAAACAACACACTGTAAGTTGATTCATGCTCAAAACCCCTTTGTTTTCCCTCTGAACAGTCATTCTAGTCCCAGTAATTCCTTTGATTCCCCAAGTGTTAGCTCTGAGACTAATTCAGTCATGACGTGCATCCAACATCGCATGCGCAGTAGAAGAGGGGGCAGTCGTGGCGAAAGCATTCGTCCTCCCGCCACACCTAGCCCTGAATATACTCCTCCCTCCTCTTCTCCAGTCATTACTCATCCCCATGGCACCTTCTCTGGCAGGTATCCAGACACGCGTAGTGGCAGAGGGCGAGCTCAGTTCCAAGGTGACCGCAGAATGAACGTAGCCATCCATACTGTCAATTTTCCCCTTCCCCCTCACCCCGCTCCTCATACGACTCAATTCCACTTCCATAGCACTCTACATCAGCCTGTCATCACCACGACTATCACCATTACCTTCACTGAGGAAATTGACCCATAGGAAGCTCAACTAAGGAACAACGGTGAGTAGCAGAGGGCCACTCAGTGGAACAGGAATGCCCGAGACCCAAGAAAGCAACAGATGGTTGAGAACTTTGCCACCCCACATGGAGAGGACCTGGTTGGTAGCCAGCTGGCCATCAAAGGCAGAGCAGGAGACATGAAGGCAACTGGTGTAACCCAGGGCAACACTTCAAGCAAGCATGTAGCAGAGGGCAGCTCTGGTGGTACTCAACCAGTTCGTGGAATACTGTGCGACACATCAGCAGAGGAGGAGGAGTGGTACAAGTATGCGTGTCAAATTGTGGAAGAGCCTGCTACAGATGACCTCCAGGGGGTCTGTCATGATTGACAACTAGGCTGCCAGGTGTCGCCCTTCCGCTAGCTGGAGGATTCATATGTTGTTGTCTAATTTTTTCTATGTTTTGTTTTTGAAAACTTTCCTTCTGGTTTGATTTTTGCGGGTTTTTGATGTCAAAACTTGTGACCTGCATGGGTTTTTTTATCTAGTTTCATGGACTGATTTCCCCCTTGATGGGGTAGTCACGATTAGGTTGTGATATTTTTTGAAAAACTCCGTTCAGCACTACAGAGGCCAGTGCCTCGTTGTATTTTTATTTTGTTTCATATCAATAGAATAGTATTACTTAGAAAAATATATTATTATATTTAATAACTTTGTATTAATAATTTTAGGAAAAGTCTGCATCTCAAAACCTAAAAGTTGAATGATTGGTGCACTTAATGGTCACTGAAAGGAAAATGAGAAGGGTGGATTGGTGAAACTTCACCTTCCTATCCGGTAAGGTGACCTACTCTACATGGAAGTACTTTGAGCAATGTTTTTACTACTTCAACCAAGAAATAAAAAAGCACTTCTCTGTAGGCACTTTCTATCAGTATCTCTGAATATTCCAAGAAGGCATTTTAGCTCGATTCTCCGAAGGAATTTTAGGTTTAAATTTTATTCTCTGACAATGTCGATTCTTCGATCGATTGACATGATAGATCTACAGGTAGATGGATCTAGGCTGGTTTAATTGTGTCGAGAGGCACTCTCCAGTTTAGTATGCAAGAGATGTTATAATGTGATGTCCTGTATATATTTTGACTTGGTTAAAACACATTAAAAAAAGAAAAGAAAAAATGTGTAGCCTAATGTAATGTAAAAAATTTAGCTCAGTGAAAATACAATAAAATAAAAAATGACCCTACATGAAAACATTTTTATGTGGCTGACATGCGCTCTCCAACCCAACATACAAGAGACGTTGTAATTTCTTGTCATGTAAACATTTTGACTCAGTCAAATTAAATTTTAAAAAATATGTGTGAGGTAATGTCATGTAAACATTTTAACTCAATGAAAATAAAAATAAAACTAACCCTACATGAAAACATTTTTATTGGGTGAAGATAAAATAAAAATAAAAAAAAAATAACATTAAAAAAAAATAACTTCATGGTATTCATCGATAGTATTGACCCATGGAAATCATGTGGAATATGTCTATTTAAAAATGCACATAAAACTAACCTAGATTTGATTTGATCCCTCTCAGCGCTTGGTAGATCTCAAGTTAAGATGTATCTAGGTTGGTACTACAACCACCTCTTCCTCATCGAGTAATGCCCTTGGGGGCCCATACTATGCAATTACAATCAATAAAGTGATATTAGTATATATATATAGGAAATATTTAAGCGATACAAACGTTTACAAATATAATATAGGAAAAAAAGACAACAAAGACAAAGACAAAGACAACTTAGGTGAGAGAGAGAAACAAAGAAAACAAATCAATGATGATGCTTGTGGAATTTATCAACATATTCAAGAATATGGTGAAAAAATCTAGGAAAGATATTACTTTTCTTGACATGTAGGAAGATAGACACCTTTTGAGATATATAGTCACAACCATAACAAAAAACATGTTGATCATTTTTCATTTATCATCACAATGTCATATTATTTCTTGATTTCACTTGGAGACCAGAAGTTTTAAGAGGATGACAACTTTCCTCGACCCAACTTGGGAACCACAGTTTAATTTACAAAGGGTTGAGAATTGAGGGGTTCGGGGATAACGTGTTAGTGGTTTGAGCATTATGGGTTAGCGTTTAAGACGGGGTAATTAGGGGTCAAGGATAAGGGTACTTAATGGTTTATGGATTTATAAGGGCTTAAGGGCTAAGGCCTTAGGGGTTAATAGGTTATTGGACATCCAAGGGTCGGGTGTACTTAGCAGTTGGTATTCTATATCGAGTAACCATAAGCTTAGGTGAGAGAAAGAAAAAAAATACAATGAATAAATGTGATCATGAAGCTTGTACAATTTAGCAAGATGTTTAAGTTTATGTTGAATTTTTTTAGGAACAATCACCTGAAAAATCATCAAACCCTTTTCATTCCATCGCATTTACCAATGTACTCAAATTACAAAACCCAAATAATAATACCAATGAATCCAGGAAATATCAATTAAGTTCAAGCAGGAAAACCTCAAGGTAAATACTACAATATTGTTCATAATAGCTTCCATAAGACAAGAGAATGAGAGGGGAAAGGACACAAAATGTATTTGATCCGCAACTCCTCTCAAATATTTCATTATGACAAGTGGAGGGTGGATCTTATATTATCCTTTTTAATCATTTTTTATTTAAAAAAATATTTCTAATAAGGATGTGGTCTTTTGTCCACGGGGTCTTAGATATGTGGTGATCAGGTGCTCTGTTAAGGAACTCCTTGATGTGAAGTCACTGATTTAATTCCCTGCCCCGATTGGGGTGTGATATATTGGACATGATGAATATGTAGTTCTGCTAACCGTACAGAAAAAAAAAAGGATGTGGAATTTTAATCTTATATGAAAGGTATTCTCACAATGAAAGTTACTTCTAAAATTAGTTGGCGGCTAGATGGGTCTAGGAATGTACAAGAGGAAGATAAGTCTTTCTTATTCTTTATTATTTGGCCTTGTGTTTGTCTCTAATTATTATTTCTATACCATTTTATGCCTAATCTCCTATTTTTTTCAACACTTCTCCTAAATAGGTAGGTCTCATATTGTCTAGGTTAACTAATCAAAATCAAGGAAACAATGTGTTTGTTCATCTAACTTATTAGTTGCATTTTATTTTGTATTTTCATCATATGTTTTCACTTATAAACCTTCAAATCAATAACCTGTGTAAACCCTTTTCATAGGAAACCCTTTTCTACTAAGGCATGGGGTCAATCTCTCCTTCTACACAAAATGGGGTATTCTTTATTTTTGACTACTTGGTTGATTTGACCAAAATGTCAAAAATTGACTCCTTTTTACTTAGTAGTAAGTGAATGTTGAAAAAATGTAGCAAGAAAGGTTCAATTTGACTTTAGCCTTTGTCAAATTGAGTAAATCGAATTTCCAAATCAACGGGACAACTTGGAGGTAGTTAACTAGTGTGACATGGATCTTGTTGCTCAATTATCTCAGTAAATTTGAGTTAGAGGGATTGGAGTTCAGTTATGCATGTGTGATTGCTAAGTTTTAGTAATCCAGCTCAATTATTTTCAGTTGTGTTTAGTTAACTAACCTCTAACTATTGATAGAGTCGGTTGAAGGTTAGTTATGCAGTGGGATAGAATTCCAACTCAAAGATCTATCAGTTAACTAATCAATCAACCCAAAGTAGCTAGTGTATGGAAGGAACTCAAATTATTTAGCTGAAGTGGAGATGACAAGGCAATGTAACATCAAATGTAAACCATTTTTGAGTGTAAAAGTGTTGCATGCAATCAGTGATCAATACTTAGCAATTACACAATCAATTTGGAGGAAATTCCTATCTTTTGGGGGCCAATTTCCTCAAGAATTGCATAAGTAAATAAGAGGCTTGGTGGTAAAATAATTGGCTAAGTGTTGGCTAGATTTTGTCAATGAGCATAGAGAACAATTATTCTTTTGTAGGTTGAGCTCAGAGTTGGAGCTAGCAATTGTAATAGTTTTAATATTCAATTTATTAATGCAAAAAGGATTGAGGGGTTTCCCCAGTTGGGTTCCACTAAAAATCACCGTGTATTTTTGGTTTTTCTTATTGCATGTCTATGCATGTTGTTCTAAATTATGTTTTTCATTCCGCAAATAAGTAGAGTAGAATTGTGTCTCTTGTTTTCAGGTTGAAATATTAAGCAATCGCAATTTCTATCAAATTTCCATAGTGAATGTTATAGATTAACAACATTGCGCTTACTTCAAAGGAAATTCAAAGTGGAATGTTCTACCCTGCATGAGTCATAATAAGTAAGATAAATTTGGAAAAAATAACCATTAATGATTTATCAAACATTTCCTAGAACTATTATAGATTTAATATTACTTCAAGTTTTCTCACAATTTACAACAAATGAGACCCTTTACTTATCACAAAAAGAGACATTATATAGATAATTATTCACTCTATATCACTTAGGCCTCAAAGGTTCATTGTCACCTAAGACATTTTGAAACACCAAGTGCAAGGCTTGTGTCTCGTACCTTTTTCCTTAAAAAATGAGAAAGAGTCTCTTTTATGAGTGAAATACATTGCGGTTAGGAACATAACATCACTCATAAAATTAGGGTGGTAGAAGAAGGAGGGAATTTGGGGTGGAAGGAGTTGTAGGGGTTATCTACTACCCCAACAAACAAAAGAGTTAAAATTTTCTCGGGGTCTACAAGAAGCCACCAACAACCAAGCAGAGTTCTAGGCTCTATGGCATGGACTTAGATTACTAGCAAAAGAAAAGGCACAAAAGGTAACAGTTGTTGGTGACTCACTCGTAGTTATCCAACAAATTCGACAATGTTATCGTAAAGGGAAAGAAGGGTTATGATTATTAAGACTATGATGATTCTAGGAGTTTTTTTAAGAATTTATAGTTTTAAGGTACTAAATTATGTTCTCTTGTGGAATTCTAAATTATGGGAAACTATTAAAGCTTTCTTTCTAGACTTTCATATTGTTATTTTCGAAAAAAAAATTGATGATGTATCTAAAGTTGACTAGGTCCTTCAACAATCTATAAAATATAAAATCCATAGTCGTTGCATTTATAAAAAAAAATCACCACACATAAATTTGCATCCTCTACCATAAATTATTACTAAATTGAAGAAAATCAAAGTGAAATGTAAATTTAAAATTTTGGGATAATTTAAATTAATATAGGAAACTCATTTAAAACTTTGGTTGCAACATCATTTTTGTACTCAAATTTTAGTTGGAAATCTTACATGGTTTACCCAAATCATTTATAGTTTGCCCAAATTGATTTCTAGGTTATGATTGAGTGTTTCCCAAGCTGAACTATGTGATAATTATTTCTTGTTTACCCTTTTTCCTTATTTCCCACATGAATTAACTATATCAAATTAATATATTGTAGATTCAATTAGAACTTTTGACTATTTTTTTTAATAGCATTGCCTAAAAACTTTATCTACCCTGGTTGACTTTACAAAAAAAAATATAACCATCTTCTAGGAGTATAAGAGCCATTGCATCTTCTTGTTTTCTCTCTTTTTCATAATGGTCAAAAAAACAATGTACTTTTAACTCTCTTTTCTTTAGTTAGGCCTATAATATCAAATATTAAATAAACACCCTAGAGACTTAATTCATAAATCTCTTACATGCAATGCATAACACTTAACCAATATTAGAGATAACTCATTGAATTATAAACAAACCATACATTATAACTAAAATTAAATAAATAATTATAATACAAACTCAAACATTATAATATTAATTGTCTTCCAAATATTGAAACTATTTTATTTTAAGACAAATTCCAACAAACTTATAAAAAAATTGTAAAAGAATTTTAATAATTATCCACTTACAATATATTTATTTTCCAAATATTTTATAGATTTCATTCATATTCAAGCTATCAATAAATCATGGATATCAGTGTGAATCTAGTTTCATACAAAGATGGTTAAAATGGACAATGCTTTTAATTCTCATACTACTTCAATTTTATTTTAGAGACAAAATTGTTGTTTTGTATGTAACAAATATTTTCTAAGTCACAATTTTTAATAAAAATATGTACTTTTATAACAAGAAAATTAAATTTACAGAAAAATATTATTTTATATA
>APFE030673647.1:194894-232255 GCA_000404065.3 Pinus taeda | reverse complement strand
TTAATGATATTTATATTTATATATTTTGTCTTATGACATTTTATTACAATATATTATATAATTATTTTCTTCTTTCCTATAAAATTGTATTCACTATGTCCATCTTTTAAATGTGTATAATATACTTAAAAACTTGTTAATAATGCTCCCAAAAAACCCATTAACATCTAAATCCTTCAGGTCCTAATTAATGCCATAAACAGACATTAACCTCCTAAAACCTAACCCCATTCCCCTAATCTCTTGAACGCCTAACACCTAATCCATTAACCCCTAACCCTTAAACCCTTAAGAAATAACTTGTTATCCCTAAGCCCATAAGCTAATTAACCCCTAACTCAACCTAACCCCTTAATCAACCCTAACCATAATAATAAAATAATATTTCTCCACATCAATATGACAACAAAGGTTAGATACATCCCAAAATAATATAAACATTTCCAATACAAAGATAATGCTATTTATAATACAAATACATATAATATAAAATATAATACACATATAAACATTTACAAAAACAATCTACAATACAAATACATATAATGAATAACCTACTAATGGATGATATTCATGGCCTCCTTTAGTGTGTCCATAGTCTCTACAATGATTTTTAGTTATTTTTTATAGAAGTCCCCTTATCTTCAAACCCTTCCATATTTTACAATGGAAATAACATTTTCGATCCTTTGAAGCCCCTGATGCTAATCCCATGTCTCCTTGGCATTTTTACTCACCAAAATTTCAGTGATGATTTTCTTCAAAAATTAACCTCAAAATAGGCTTATAGACTTTCAAGATTTCACAAGTAGAACAACTATGTCAAAGTTATATGATATTCAGTGAAGAAATCCATTAATGGTAGAATTCACCATTATTTGAAAACAACCTGACATTTGTCGAATATTTGACGCCATCGAACTAACCTCAGATATTTGATGGTAAAGTAAATTACGATGGATATTCAACAACCATCGATATTTAAAAAAGTAAAATCAAAAAATACATTTAACTGCTGAAAATTTTTCTAATTTTATTTCTATTATCTAATTTTGTCGTCATATTTATGCCCATGTGTATTAGTGAAAGAGGATCAAGGCTTCTTTGAAATCTATCATATCCTCTCACGATCCATTGTTGAACAAAATAATATCGTTAACAAAAAACATGAGTGACGATCATCCCATTTGCCACCTCTACACCCCTCAAGTCCCCTCTTCTTTTTGCTTCAAGTTATAATAGACTAAGCCTCTCTACCACAGAAGAAAGAGAAAAGGTGACAAGGGGTATCCACGTCGTAGTCCATGTTGTGCCTAAAAGAAAGGAGATGTTACTCCATTGATTAGAACTGCACATGAAACCGAAGTAATGCAACTCATTACCCAAATTACAAACAATACTTCAAAGCCTAAATGAGTTAAAATTAAACGTATGAAGGTCTAGTTGAATTTATCCTATGCTTTGGAGAGATCTATCTTGATTAATGTCCCTTCAAATTTTCTAACTTCAAGACTATGCAACTCCTCTTGAGCCACCCCAATGGCTTCATGAACTTGTCTTCCTTCCAAAAAAACAGATTTTTCCTTAGAGACCTTATTTGACAAGATAAACTTGATTCAGCTTTCTATGATATTGTCAATAATCTTGTAAATATATTTACATAATGAAATAGGCCTTAAGTCCTAAAATGATATAGGACTATCGCATTTTGGAAGGAAGGCTATAAAGGTTATTTTAAAAGAGACCAATATCCTCCCAGAAATCCTGGCACCCTCAACGACCTTGAGAAGATCAGCTCCTAAAATGTCCTATAGGCTAAGAAAGAACTCACCATCCATTCGTCGAGTCCTAGAATCTTATCTTTTTGCATTCCTTGGATCACCCCCTATAGTTATTTTTCTGTGATCGACTAAATTAATCTCATTTTGTCCTCCTCCTCTGAGAAGTGAGGAAAGGATTGTGAAACAATGATCACCTCCATAATGGATGCTTCTAAAAAGGCCTTAAATAGATTCCAAAGTGTTTTTTTGCTAGAGTGCCTAATTCAATGAAGAAGGTATATTTCCCCCCTCTAGTGTATCTAGCTCCCAAATTGTGTTATTTCTCTTCCTCCCTTAGCATAATTATGAAAAAATTTAGTGTTTTTGTCACCACTCTGCAACCAGATAGCTCTACTCTTTTGTCGCCAGGTTTCCTCCATGTAGTTTAGTATTTTCTATTTTGTGGCCTCCAACCCAATAATAATCCACTTCCCTTCCTCTATAATAAAACCTCCCCCATCATCTCCTTCCTTCCTAGATAATTCATGCTCCACTCTTTTGAGTTCCTCTTCATCCTTTATTCTCTTCTAATAGGACCATTGCTTGACTACTGACTTAATTATTTTCATATTCTTGGCAAAATGAGGAGAAATAGCCTATCCTCCTCCTAGTTATGACTTCTCGAAGTCTCCACCATCAGCTCCCAAAAGTACTCCTCCTAAAACCATGCTAGACTAAATTTAAAGGGGCTAGAAGGCTTCCAAGGCCTACCTTTCAAATCCAACAAAACAAGATGGTGATCGAACACTCCTCCAGACCCGACCCACTACCTAAAAAATTGAATTTTTTTGTAAACCTTCTAGCATAAGGAAGCGGTCTAGGCATTTGGCCACTAATTCCTCCCCTACTCTTTTATTCCTCCAAGTAGGTTTATACTTAACCAAATTCACATCAAGTAAGCCATTCTCCATCAATATCCTTGTGAAAAAATTTGACATAGAATCAGGATGTGCGTGAATATCCGAAACCTCTGCTACTCCTAGGGATAATTTAAATTGCCTCCCATTATAACATTAGCTTGATTCATGTAATTTTTCTTCATATGAATCTCCCATAAAGGTCCACGTTCCATACATAGACCATATACAATGGTTATTATCATATTTATCCCCAAATTTACATGGAATACTTCCACTCTTAAATAGTTGTATCTCCCGGGTGATTAATCAATTATATTGTCTTCAAATTAACCCCTATCACTTGTCCCCCAGATCTCCCTCTTGTAGCCATCCCAAAAAAGGACAAACCTGGAAAAATGGAGCTCAAAACTTGGGAAATTTTATCAACACCCACCAATGTCTCTTACAGGAATATTATATCTAACCTATCTACCTAAATGACTCTCCTGAAGGATAAGTTCTTGGGTAAACTAGCCAACCATCTACAATTAGAAAATAGAAAAATCATGGTATAAATTTCTTGGGGCCAAAAGCCCCCTTAATGGAAAATTGTTTGCCATTAGCTATGTCTATTCAAGCTCTCCATTTTTCTTTAAGTAGATGGGATTTTTGGCCTCTTGTTCGTTTCTCGACCGAGAGAAGAGACATAGACCACAAACCCCCTATCCTTTTTCCATTTTCCCATATACTAGACTTTGATCATAAATTGTAATGGAAGGAGCTCCCCAAGTCTGTCCTTAGATCAGACCCCGTTAACAGGATAGGGGAAGAAATTGTATGAGGATGGAAAGGGAACATCTCAGACATTAGGGGAGGATAAAGATCAACACATGAACTTGAAGATACTTGGGTACTGGAAGGACCAAACCCCATCTCTATTTTGATAATGACATTAAAAATACAAGAAATAGGAGTAGGGGGTGTAACATTACCCAAAGGTGTTGCATCAACATTTTTCAATTCTTCCCCATCCTTTCGCTGCTTTGGTTCCTATGTAACCTCCATACTCATTAGTTTTCTGTCTATCTGAGCCCTGGCCTTTGAGGGTTGAACCACATCATATTTTGCATATGGAGAAGATGGCTCTAATTGTGCATCTATCTCTATCACAGGTGACCTTGACTGCTCCTCATCCCCTCTCCCTTTGCTTCTTATCTTACCATTATATGGGAGTTGGGAAATCCTTATAACATACACTTTTTGTGGCATTTCCTGCAACATAAGGTCAACAACCCTTCATAATCTAGATCCTATTGATAAGAAAAACCACGGTGACATATCTCCAAGTCTTTGAAAATACCTCTTTTAGAATCGAGCATACCAAAATTCTCTCCATTGTCTAGTTGTTTGTTTCCTTAAATGACATGTTCACCTCCAATAAATCCCACAACATGTTCCCAGTAAATCTAGAGTCCAAAAATGGTCTAGGAGCCCTAACTGGCATACCAAGATTGGTTGCTTCTCCAACTTATCCCTGGTAGCATAATAAAGGTGGGAACATATTTTGAGCACTACTAAAGTCAAATAAATGCTCCAATTCTTGTTAAGCACCCACAAAATTGCTTCATCATTCTCAAACTACATCAGGAACCAACCCAGTGTTATCTTACCATATTTATCACCCTCGCTGGAGTATTACTCCATGTTGAAGTTACCCATTCCTTCAACATTCAAATATCATAGTAACGAACCTTGGCCTTCCATACAATGTATGTCTCTGTCATGGATAAGGTTTCCTCCACTCACATTTCTTCTCCTAGAACCAATCTCTTTACTCTTGCCCTAGACCTGTTAAATTTTATTTTCCTCTTCCATTTACCTCCTCCTTGTCACTCTTCCATCTGTGTTCCCATACTAGGATTTGTATCCCCTTCCTCCTGAATCTTATCACCCTTATCTACTTCTTCACTCCCCTCCTTCGTCGACCCTTTCTCCAAGGAAAACCCAATCATGCCATTTTTCAAAATATTCTTCCCCTTCTTATCTACTGCGAAAGGTTTTGTAGTCTCAATCCCACTACCCCCTCCTTCCTTCAAAGGCTTGTCAATGGAACCCTCTATTAGGGTTTGCACAAAGAATCCATCTCTGTGTCTACCCAAGTGATGATTAATGAGGTCCAAAAGAAGCCTAATAGAAGGAATTCTCTCTTCCTTTCCCAATGTCACCATAGGGAGATCTGGACCCTTCTCATCGAGTATTCCATTAAAAAAAATCACTGCCTCTAACACAGTGACAAACCTCCATAAAAACCCCCAATCTCAATCAACTTGACCCCCATGGCTAGGTCCAAGCTAATCTGGCTCCCTAAAATGTCTTTGAGGCACATAAAACCCAAGAATTCCCATCAGGAGGGCTTCAATAGAGTCCCTATCAACTCCTTGGACCTATTGAGTTATCTATGACTCCCATGGTAGGAGAAACCAACAAAAGCATGACCAAAACCTATACCTTTCTCCATTGTAAAACTTTAGACTACTAGTAAAAAAATTACCCACATAAAAAACTCCTAATTGGATTGTGCTTCATGTGAACTGCCTTCTCTTGTTGCCTCTCCACTGTCTCAAGCCTTCTAACAACCTTTGAAACTACTCACCACCTACAACCTTGAAATATCACCTACTACCCTATGCCTCCAAACCCTCGCCTCCTCTCCGGCCACTCCATCATATAGTTTAGTAGTTATGGGTCATATGGGTACCATTTGTAAGGGTTATAATAACCATACCAATCATATGTTGACTATTATAGGTGTTATATAAATTATAGGTTACATGTGTTAATTCTTAGAATCCTTAAGGATTGAAGGAGCCATAAGTAATAGGATCTATGTAGTGGTAGATGTTATAAATTATAATTATTAAGAGATAGAGGATAAAAACATTAAGGTTTATATAACAGTTATAAGGATTTTTTGTTAAAGGAGTTAGGTTTTATAAGGACAAGGTGATTGGGAATATGAAGGATTTGAGTTACAGTCATTTCTTAAGGATTAGATAGGCGAGGGATTATAAGCTATATGACTTGATTATTTGATATTGTGGCTTATAAGAGTTAGAAATTACTATTTAGTGGAGGAGTTCTCAACAAGGAGATAGGGATCAAGAATTATAAGTTTATATGGGTTTTAAGGGTAATTGAGGTGGTAAATATGGTAATAAGTGTTAAGAAATATATATTTAAATGGGTTTTATATACATTATAATGGTTAAGGTTATAAGTATTAATAGTCATAGGGGTTAATCAATAAATGAATTATCATAGGGGTTATGAAGAATAGTCCCAAGGTTTGAATGGTAGAGATTATTAATATTATTGGATAAGAACCAACATAGATTTATTTTAGCTTTGGCTTGAAACAAGTTGGCTAGCTAACCACTCTTGGCTAAGCCTTGAGATAGATTTCCAAACTTTCCAAGACATGACAAACTAGAGCGAAAATCTTCTCACTTTTCACCTTCATTAATAATAATGATGTTATCCACATGTTGTAGCGACCACAACCACCCTCCAAAATTTTTCCTTAGCTTCATTTTGGAGCCTCCCTACCAACCATCCTCAGCAGAATGTATTGCATTGTCAAGTACATGAGCTTTAGTGGTTTTCTAGCAGCATGACAGCCTGTGTTTGATAGCTTGTTGCATTCCCCTCACAAGATGCTTCCCCGGACTTGGTACATCTGCTGGTTGGGTAGCTCCCTCAAGAAATTGCGCAATTCTGGAGGGGAACCAGTCTTCCCTCCATAAATTGTGCAATCGTGACTGGCAGCCTACTAGGCTCAGAAATTGCACAATCCTGTCAGTCAACCTTCCTAGGAAAAACTACGCAATCTGACCTAGCAGAACTGCTCAACCTATAAATTGCACAATTCTAGGCAGCAGTCAGCTACTCAACCTAGAAATTGTGTAATCCCTCTGGGCAGCCAACCCAGCTCCCTCCCAAAAATGCACAATTTTCTCCCTCATGCAAGCAGGTTGTTACATGTGCCATCGGGTTTACCAGTTTGACCCAGGACCGAGAAAACTTGACTTGAATGCATGGGATGCTTTTTACCTCAATAGCAAAAAGAAACATGCAGAAAGCATCCCTCAGTTTTAGGGAGCTATTTTTCGCAGCTGGAGGTTACATGCAAAGACCATTTTAGAAACTTTCCTCCAAGTGTCACTTTTTACTAGATTTGTGGCATGCGTGTCATGAGCATCAAAATTATTTATTTGACACTTTAGATCTCATTCCTTCACATCAATCTTGGAGCTCTAACATCCCACAACACACACAAGAGTCTTTGACACATCTAGCTCAGCTATTTCCAGGTAAGTTAGCTTAACTTGTCTTTTGCAGCATTTATGTCGTTTTTTTTTTTTTTTTTGGCTTGTGTGAGTGTTGTCTTCTTGATTTATGTGAATCATTTTTGTCATTTACATGCATATTAGCTTGTACTAGCATTGTTTCAGTTTTCATTAGATCTCACTATTGTCGTATGCATGACAATGTTTTGCACGAATGGTCATCGATTCGATGATTCACTTAACACACATGCATGTTGTTCCATTTTCTAAATCTTGCATTCACTATTTGCATGAAAAATCATTCACTCCTACTTACACTCAATATCACCATGCATTCACATCCACATTTGCTTTCAGTTTCCCATCAGCGGGTCTGGGCAACCATGGCTCGGAATCTGCGTCACTAAGACAACATTGCGCAATCCTGAGAGGTAAGTCTCTACCTTCCTCCCAAAAAATGTGCATTTCTACCTAATGACTCTCCTCTAGTCTTGTATTGCACAATTCTAAGAGGCAGTGACTGTTGGCCTGGAAAATTGTGCAATGCAGTCACTGAGCGTGCAACCCTTGCCAGCTAAAATTGTGCATTGCACAATCCCAGCAGCCAGCAGGCCAGTCTGGATTGTGTATTGCAAAATTCCAACAGCCAACCAAACTCCCAACAACTTGGATTTCCTTTTGCACAATTCGGTAGCTAGTCTCTCAACCTCCCAGGAAAAATTGCACAATCCTTGCCAATCAATCCCCAGATATGTTGCATGTCATTCCTCAATTTTTCTTTGGTTTTAACTGATAGTTTTCTTAAAATGCATGTGGCCATCTCTCCAGATCTAGTAGGTGTTCGTCCATCTCTTATCAGTTTAGGATTAATGGCCTCCAAGAGAGAAGGATCAAAGGACACTAACGGAAGTGAAACTGGAGCAACAGTTGAACGAGTGCCTACCAATTTGTTGATCTATGAAGACACCAAGTTGATTGTAGACAAGGAAATTAAGTTGAAATGGCAAGAGGTCAATGATTCATTTGTAAGAACATTTGGGGAAGACCTCGAGGACTGCCAAGTCTATGTGAACATTCACAAGTCTAGCTTGTACTGGATTGCATGCAGGTATCCCGTGTTCCCATGCATGGACATGATACATTGGATCGTCTCGCACACTAATCCCAAGATGATGACATTGAGAAATGTCAGTGGGATGAAGATTGCTACCTTCACGGCACAGGATTATGAACAAATGTACCATATATTGAAGCTAGTGATCACCATGGAGACACCCTTTAGCATACCTAGCAGCAGTTCCAACTCCAAGGATATCTTGAAAAACTGAGTAAAGGAGCTAGCCAAATTTAGGATGACACCCAACCAGGTTTACAAGACGAAGATATTGCAGAAGGTGTATCAATACTTGGTCATTTTTGCATGTTGCTTGTATGGACAAGAGAACATGAAAACCTTCCCGCGGGGTTGGGTGATCGTGTTGGACCAACTAGACAGTGAAGGAAAAGCATGCAACTAGTCTGACATGTTGGCTCACATGCTGGACTAATAGGTATCAAGAACTCGGTAGTGGCCCAAAGGTCATCAAATATAAATCTACATGTCCACTTACATCTTGGATGCAATTTGTGCCCATAGGGATTTCCTAGGTTTGAAGTGGGCATGGACATTGGCGAAGACCTCTGTGAACACTTATTATAAAATGTTTTCTGAATGCAGCTTCAGAGGAGTTATCACACAGTTGTCCAATCATTTTGACACCCTGGTGTACAGAATGATATTTGAGTAGGATCCACCTTGCATGTTGAAGGTAGCAATGGAGGCACTGAACAACATAGTAGCTTGGTGTGCCTCACCATTCGACACCTTCATACGGATGTAAAGCATGGAGAACCCTCTGCATGTTTTTCCGAAGTTTTCTTTTCGTCATGCAAGAAGTATCATACCACATCCCAACAGGACTATTAGCTAGGCTACACTGGAAGAAGAAGGCACATTGTCCTGATCTTTCATTGTGGATCAAGTTATACGAGATACGGAATTTAATGAACGTGGATGTCAAAGAAGAGGAGATCAATAAATACCCATTCGGTGCTTGAAGCTTTAATCCGTGTGACCCGTATTGTTTTGTAAAACATCAGCGCGTGAGAGTACAGTTTCAGTGGATCCACGAGGTGTAACATTAGGTAGAGGAGGACCAAGGGAGATATTGTTACAGCTTCTCCAGGCCCAATGAACCAGTCGGCATCACTGTGGAATGGTTAGTGGAGTAGCATCTAGGAGAGCACCAATAGCAACAATAGAGGTAAACATACTGACGTGCGACAAAGGCAAGAGGAAGATTGTTGAAAGCATAGAGGAAGAACAAAGCTATAAGTTTGGAGTAGACCCACTCTTGCAGAAAGTAGTTTTGGCAATAGAGGCAAAGAGGAGAGAATGCGATAGGAGGAACACACAAAGGCATAGAGAAAAATGGATAATGGAGGAAACAGAGAAGGAGTTGCATGAGTTGAAGGAGCAACTTTAGAAGGAACAGGAGCTAAGCAGATAGGAGAATGGAGTGCAACAAGAATAGGTACAGTAGGGGGTGCAACATGTACAGACATATGAAACTGTGCCCATATAGGTAGTCGACTCATCTAAATAGCTAGCATCAAGCAAATAGGATGAGTAATCGCAAGAGCGGGACTTCACTCAAGAGATTGAACAAGCACTTGAGCAGATGGATACAAACATGGAGCAATAGGAGTTAGAGTAAGAAATTGATCTCATGCCTTACCACCAAGAGGTCAACCCACCAGCTTCACCAGATCTAGAACTGGAGCAAGTCCCAAGCGATCAAGGAGACACTGAAATCCTTGGAGACAATCCAGAGGGAGAGATGCACAACATCTCATTTGATGAGTCCCAACATAGAGTTGTGCAATATCTCAGAGTGTCAACTCTAGATGATCACATATCTCCTGTGTAGTTTGAGTAATGAGTGATCGTGTCTGATATACACAAGCATCTAGTAGCATTAGTCGATGCTACCATAGCATATGTTGAAGCCACTATCTTGAGTGTTTGCTTCTTGATAGCTGAGAATGAGCGAATGGCTAAGGAGTTATAGATGACCAAGCAGGGAGGAGAACTAGTTACCACATCCACCTGAGCAGAGTTGAATAAGTCAATATTGGATGAATTATTGTCCCTTGCGACAGTCATGGGGGCATTGTATTCCAATTTTGGCACCTTGCATAAAGTAGTTTTCTATCTCAACGGTTGGAAGTAGCGATCTGCTAGGAGAGCACGTATCTTTTCAAATGTGCATGCTTCTATTGATTACATGAAAACATGGACAATGAGATACAAGGGAACCCCGTTACAATTTCCCAAGATGACGAAGCCCAGAGTGCTCGAGTTGAAGGCATGCATCCGGAGTCAAATCTTACATTCACTATTTGCATGAACAATCATTCACTCCTACTTACACTCAATATCACCATGCATTCACATCCACATTTGCTTTCAGTTTCCCATCAGCGGGTCTGGGCAACCATGGCTCGAAATCTGCGTCACTAAGACAACATTGCGCAATCCTGAGAGGTAAGTCTCTACCTTCCTCCCAAAAAATTTTCATTTCTACCTAATGACTCTCCTCTAGTCTTGTATTGCACAATTCTAAGAGGCAGTGACTGTTGGCCTGGAAAATTGTGCAATGCAGTCACTGAGCGTGCAACCCTTGCCAGCTAAAATTGTGCATTGCACAATCCCAACAGCCAGCAGGCCAGTCTGGATTGTGTATTGCAAAATTCCAACAGCCAACCAAACTCCCAACAACTTGGATTTCCTTTTGCACAATTTCGGTAGCCAGTCTCTCAACCTCCCAGGAAAAATTGCACAATCCTTGCCAATCAATCCCCAGATATGTTGCATGTCATTCCTCAATTTTTCTTTGGTTTTAACTGATAGTTTTCTTAAAATGCATGTGGCCATGTCTCCAGATCTAGTAGGTGTTCATCCATCTCTTATCAGTTCAGGATTAATGGCCTCCAAGAGAGAAGGATCAAAGGACACTGACGGAAGTGAAACTGGAGCAGCAGTTGAACGAGTGTCTACCAATTTGTTGATCTATGAAGACACCAAGTTGATTGTAGACAAGGAAATTAAGCTGAAATGGCAAGAGGTCAATGATTCATTTGCAAGAACATTTGGGGAAGACCTTGAGGACTGCCAAGTCTATGTGAACGTTCACAAGTCTGGCTTGTACTGGATTGCATGCAGGTATCCCGTGTTCCCATGCATGGACATGATACATTGGATCGTCTCGCACACTAATCCCAAGATGATGACATTGAGAAATGTCAGCGGGACGAATATTGCTACCTTCACGGCACAGGATTATGAACAAATGTACCATATATTGAAGCTAGTGATCACCATGGAGACACCCTTTAGCATACCTAGCAGTAGTTCCAACTCCAAGGATATCTTGAAGAACGGAGTAAAGGAGCTAGCCAAATTTAGGATGACACCCAACCAGGTTTACAAGACGAAGATATTGCAGAAGGTGTATCAATACTTGGTCATTTTTGCATGTTGCTTGTATGGACAAGAGAGCATGAAAACCTTCCCGCAGGGTTGGGTGATCGTGTTGGACCAACTAGACAGTGAAGGAAAAGCATGCAACTAGTCTGACATGTTGGCTCACATGCTGGACTAATAGGTATCAAGAGCTCGGTAGTGGCCCAAAGGTCATCAAATATAAATCTACATGTCCACTTACATCTTGGATGCAATTTGTGCCCATAGGGATTTCCTAGGTTTGAAGTGGGCATGGACATTGGCGAAGACCTCTGTGAACACTTATTATAAAATGTTTTCTGAATGCAGCTTCAGAGGAGTTATCACACAGTTCTCCAATCATTTTGACACCCTAGTGTACAAAATGATATTTGAGTAGGATCCACCTTGCATGTTGAAGGCAGCAATGGAGGCACTGAACAACATAGTAGCTTGGTATGCCTCACCGTTCAACACCTTCATACAGATGTACAACATGAAGAACCCTCTGCATGTTTTTCCGAAATTTTCTTTGGACAAGCTCGTCATGCAAGAAGTATCATACCACATCCCAACGGGACTGTCAGCTAGGCTACACTGGAAGAAGAAGGCACATTGTCCTGATCTTTCATTGTGGATCAAGTTATACAAGATACGGAATTTAATGAACGTGGATGTCAAAGAAGAGGAGATCAATAAATACCCATTCGGTGCTTGAAGCTTTAATCCATGTGACCCGTATTGTTTTGTAAAACATCAGCGCGTGAGAGTACAGTTTCAGTGGATCCACGAGGTGTAACATTAGGTAGAGGAGGACCAAGGGAGATATTGTTATAGCTTCTCCAGGCCCAATGAACCAGTCGGCATCACTGTGGAATGGTTAGTGTAGTAGCATCTAGGAGAGCACCAATAGCAACAATAGAGGTAAACATACTGACGTGCGACAAAGGCAAGAGGAAGATTGTTGAAATCATAGAGGAAGAACAAAGCTATAAGTTTGGAGCAGACCCACTTGTGCAGAAAGTAGCTTTGGCAATAGAGGCAAAGAGGAGAGAATGTGATAGGAGGAACACATAAAGGCATAGAGAAAAATGGATAATGGAGGAAACAGAGAAGGAGTTGCATGAGTTGAAGGAGCAACTTCAGAAGGAACAGGAGCTAAGCAGATAAGAGAATAAAGTGCAACAAGAATAGGTACAGTAGGGGGTGTAACATGTACAGACATATGAAACTGTGCCCATATAGGTAGCCGACTCATCTAAATAGCTAGCATCAAGAAAATAGGATGAGTAATCGCAAGAGCGGTACTTCACTCAAGAGATTGAACAAGCACTTGAGCAGATGGATACAGACATGGAGCAATAGGAGTTAGAGTAAGAAATTGATCTCATGCCTTACCACCAAGAGGTCAACCCACCAGCTTCACCAGATCTAGAACTGGAGCAAGTCCCAAGCGATCAAGGAGACACTGAAATCCTTGGAGACAATCCAGAGGGAGAGATGCACAACATCTCATTTGATGAGTCCCAACATAGAGTTGTGCAATATCTCAGAGTGTCAACTCTAGATGATCACATATATCCTGTGTAGTTTGAGTAATGAGTGATCGTGTTTGATATACGCAAGCATCCAGTAGCATTAGTCGATGCTACCATAGCATATGTTGAAGCCACTAGCTTGAGTGTTTGCTTCTTGATAGCTGAGAATGAGCGAATGGCTAAGGAGTTATAGATGACCAAGCAGGGAGGAGAACTAGTTACCACATCCACCTGAGCAGAGTTGAATAAGTCAATATTGGATTAATTATTGTCCCTTGCGACAGTCATGGGGGCATTGTATTCCAATTTTGGCACCTTGCATAAAGTAGTTGTCTATCTCAACGGTTGGAAGTAGCGATGTGCTAGGAGAGCACGTATCTTTTCAAATGTGCATGCTTCTATTGATTACATGAAAACATGGACAATGAGATACAAGGGAACCCCGTTACAATTTCCCAAGATGACGAAGCCCAGAGTGCTCGAGTTGAAGGCATGCATCCGGAGTCAAATCCAGAACTATGAAGATCTCCTGCAGATCATCACTAGTCTACAAGCTTCCCATACATGGGTATTCAGGAGTGTGAATGTTGTTATACAAGCACACATGATCCCATATTTTGGGACACTCACTGAGGCAAAGACAAAGGCACACTTCTAACTAGATCTTGACTCATACTTTGACAAGTTGATGTGCATAAACCCCAACCCAGACTTGGTGATCAGTGAAAACACCATGCATCAGTATGTCGTTGGTCTGACCACACTCAATATAATGATGCGCATATTATTAGATGAGTTGGACAGAGGAGCTTGAGTAGTTTACCTAGATGTTATGGAGGCAAGAGTTCGTTTCTAGAAAGATGTCATTGCAGAGTACATAGACACCATCGCAAGCTACCAAGCATGGCATCAATTTGCCACTATCAACCATCATGAGGGTGTCGAAGAGATGGTATCCCACAGTTGTTCGATTCATAGTGATGTCTTGCATGGCTTGCTTAAGCCTATTTTGTCTCACATGGTTACATGTGCAGATTTTATGTGATGTCTTTTCAAGTGGAAGTTGAAGTGTCAATAGTTGGACGTAACAGTCATAGAGTAGATGAAGATTCATGAGGATAGATGAACAATCACAAAGGGGAATGTTGAGGGCCACCCCACCCTTTGCTATATATAGTCCCTCATAACTCATTGTAAAGGCTTTTGGTCAGCTAAGCTTCTAATAGGAGTATCTTATAGAGAGCTTGGACAGTATTGTAACGAGCCTTAGCTTCTCCACTGTGTAGAGCTAGTATATCTATTTGGAGGAGCAGGCAGAAGTGACTATAACATTTTGCTTTCGGAACTAGTAGTTGGTCATGGATGTATTTTATGACTAGAACTTACACTTCTTAATATAACAGAGCCAACATGTGTCATGCATATGTCGTATTGTATTTCAGCTATCTTGTTTACTCTAAATGATATATGTATATGTTTGCTTATGCATGCATGTGTAGCTATTTTCTGTATATGTATGTGCAAATCTTAATGAAATGTGTTGTTGGTTTAACCATCAATTTGGATTGCTAGATTAATTTCCTTCCATGTTGTGATGAATCTTAGCTCGTGTGTTCCCTTCTTAACTCCGTGCTTTCACAGGTTCCCAAGGGGAGCACTTACCTCACCCTCCGTGTGTTAGAACTGCTCATGGACCTTCCTTGACTTTCTACATATGTCACACCCTTGCCACAAACAAGGACATCTTACTTGCCTCTGTGTGAAACCACGGTCAAGGCGATACCGAACGACCCACTACTAGGACTCCTACACCAAACAGTCTGAGGTTTAGTTGGGACTTCTTTCCAGGGAGATCCCCTGACATGTTGGCAGGCCCAATACCCAAAACCTATTACTAATAACCACATTAATCGATGTCCCTTAAGTGTTGTGCTACTCCAAGGGCCACTAGAGGAGAATTGACTTTCCTTATTGGCTGGATGGGTTAGGTGCCTAAATAAGAGAAATTTGGAGATAAGACTTGGGAAGGTTCAATAGTTGCTTCTAGTGATTTGAGTCTTGATATGAGCTTGTAACTATAGTTCCTACCAAATTTTAGTTATTCTTATGTTAGCATTGTTGTCATTGATGGAAAAGGAGAAACAAAGGAGCTTATGCATATGGTGTTGTTGAAAGGTTTCTTTCATATGTTGATTGGTGTTGAGTAGTGAGATTGATTGTGTGGTTGATTATGATGCATGCATATGTTGTAGAGCCTATGACAATACTTTGTAGAGACTGATAAGGTTGTAGAGATTAATCATTGATGTGATTAAAGGCCAAGGAAAAGGAAAAATATGTGATGTTGTGATATTGTAAAGGAAATGTATGTTCAAGGCTAAGGTATGACTGCAAATATTGTTGATGTGTGTTTCTAAACAACATGTTATGTTGCATAGAAGCAAGGTATATTAGGCCATATTTAAAGAAGTTCTTGCATTTCTCTAAATGCTTGCGGTATTCTTGTGACAACTAAAGGCTTCTTGTTCACACAATATAATTCTTGTTCACTTAGTTCATTTTCTGTTTAAATGTTCATTGACAGTATGCTCAATTACTAAGGTATTATAGAGATGCATTGTTGTTTTTCTAATGATGTTGATAGGTTGTGATGCATTTCTTACAAAAACAACTTAATAAATTGTGATGCAAGATGATGCAAGATTGGATGAAGATTTTGTTTTTTTTGCCTAGTTGGGATGAAGTGACATGTTCTTGGAATTATCTTGGCTTATGCAGTTAGATTTGGATGATATTTTTATTTTAAATAATATTTGGTGGACCATTAACTTTGTTTTAATTTTCAAAATATGATAATATGTGAAACAAATGAGTGGAATGCAAAGAGACAAGTCACTTCGTATTCCTATATGGAATACTAACATCCAACAAGTTTGTTTATAAAACATGTGATTTTGGAAGGCTGAAATGTTAGAGAGTACATTAGGGAGTTGAGTTATTGTGAGTTATTGTTACCTGGTGCAAAGAAGAGCAGACATGAAGCATATGTGATGTAGATTTGAGGAGGAGAAGATCCAGAGACAAAAATGGAGGTATGCATAACTAGAGACAAGGTAAACAAACATATCATTTTTTGTATTTATAAGGGGATTGTAGTCCACTATCAAGTTGTAGCTTAAAAAAGAACATGTCAAATCTTGTTGAGGTAGTAGCACCCTGTGGGTTATAGCCTGCAAAAAAATTATGGGAGTAGGAGCTTCCTTGCAAGTTGAACCTTGAAGAAGAAATTGAGGTAGCAGCCTCGTGTAGGGTGGAACCTATAGAAACTCTAATGTAATAGAGGAAGCAGGAGCTCACCTTTGCATCACAACAATAAAAAATTAGTGTTTTTCTCCCTTTATGGGTTTCCACTTATATTTGGTGTTCACATGTGTTGATTTTATGTACTGAGTAATGTTATGGTTTACATATTACCACAGGGGCTTCACTCAATGAAGTTTTGACATATCACGTGCATCCACGACATACTAAACAATACCCTTCATTTGACTAAATATTGGAAAATACCTCTAAAAATCACATTATTTAACCCCCTACTAATACAAACCCAATACACCATCCCAATTAAGAAAACCTCTACTTTCACTAGATATTGTAGGTATCCATTTTTTTATTGACATTTTTTATACCCCTTTATATTTTTTTCATTAATTTTGAGCTCCATTTTTTATGCCTGTCAATATAAAAACCACTTACCCCCTATTATATTCTCAATATATTATGTCATTTTTCCCTTAATATATATCCCCCAATATGAATGCACATGGTATGGTATTACTCCCCCAATGAAGACCCCATGCATATTACATGTTGTTCACATATTAAATCTATTTTTCATAAGGAGTTATGCTGCTCATTTAATATTTTAGTTAACCATTGAAAATAAAAGTAATTTGTGTCCATGAATGTACTAAACTAATTCACCTCCCCCTCTTAGTTTAGTCAAATTTCCAACATCTTGATATAAGAAACTAACTATGCACCAATCGTTTCAAATCACCAACCACATTCCAAGGGAAGACATCCAACTATTGTGAATGGACATAAAAATGGTCCAATATATCCTATTAGGAAAGATCATTTATAACACATATTTGAATAGGTATATGATGATAAAAACATACGTTAGTATTCTCAATTAATAATGGATAATTGGATAATTGCATTAATCGATGTCTCTTAAGCACATGATCCTTTCAATGGTCATTAGAGGAAAGTTAGCCTTCCTTACTAATTGGTTGAATCCATGAATAGAGGAAATTTGGAGATAAGTCTTGGGTAGGCTCAATAGCTACTTATGATGATTTTGAGTTTTGATCTAGACCTAAAATTGTTGTTGCTAACACCTTTTACTCAGTCTTGATCTAGGAAACAAACTATGCACTAGTTGTTTCAAACAAACATCCACTTGGCGAGAGAAGACATCCAACTATTGTGTAGTGCCAAAAGTGACAAATTCCCATTAATTAATATTTTTGATGATGTGAGATGATCACATGGAAACACTTACCCCCTCATGGGTTATTTTGTAAGGACTACATCCCATGGTGAATATCACCTATCTATCTCCTGTATGGTTTTGCAGAGCATGGACAATGATGTATCTGGTCAATTACCAGTAGCTTATGTCCAACCAAACTAGAACCAAAATTGTGAATCAAATGGCACACAGGCACACACGTCTAGGGAAAGATTGTGTGGATGATGTTGCAAATCACATACTAAATAGAAGCAAAAGAGATGTCATGCATATATGATCACAACCTTTTTGCCTTCATTTATCAATGCATACACATATTGTGGGTTCACTTCTCATTAAACAAATTTCAACTCAAAATAACAAATAACTATTTAGAATGTTCCAACGGTCACTGGATATAGAGTAGTAATAAGTAGAGCCATGCATATAATTTTAACAATTCCTTCTCAACTTCCTCAAGGTGCATTAGTTAGAAAATTTATTTATTTTATGGTTCATTTTGACAGTGGGTGGACACAATGTAGTCATGCAATTAGTTACTGCCATCCAATCATTTTCAATGCTTTTGTGATTTTTCAACATATAGATTTGTACTTTCTCAATATTTATATCACTAATTGTAGGGTTTAACTTTGTGTGGGTTATTATAGTAAAACTTTCTCAAAAGGTTTTACCAATTATAGTAATGTCATACATTTTTTTCAGCTATAATGTGATACTTATAATTAAAATGTGAGATCCATCATTACTCAAAGTAGAAATGACTTGCCACGTTGACTTGCACTTGTCTCTCTCTTGCACGTGTAGGGATGTATCCAGTCAATTGTCGACAATTTATGTCCAAATGAAGAGGCCCGATGACCATTGATGGCAATGTGACCCATTAATTTCCATTTGTATTAGTATTTATTTGGTTTTCCTCATGATGATGTGTGGTAGACTCACAATGACACAAACAAGGTGTTATGCTTAATGGCATAGTGATCTTTGTGAGTTTATGTTCCATGTAGATAAGGCCCCTGTGATTTGACACCAAGACCTATAGGAAGGTTGACTAAGGCTATAATAACAATGGACAAAATATGACGTTGAAGTCGTTTTTGGGGTGGGAGGTTTGAATTTGCATAAGTTATTTACATTTACGTAGATTTCACCTATATAGTTTCTAACAATATGGTTCTTGGGATCATATATAAGTTATGAGTTGTTATATCTACCAATCCATTAAGTAAATCTATATAGTTCAAATAAAAGTATACCTACCAAGAATCAAGAATCATAATTGAATATTGGGCTTGTTTTATAATTATGGAGTTATCAACCATTTCATTACAATGCAATTCCTTCTTGACATGGACATTCACCACTACAATGACACTTTTTTATCACTAAATCTTTCATTAGAAATCAAAATATAAATTTTATTCATGCAAGTAGCTTGTATTCACAAATATATGGAAATAAATGAATTTCTTAAGTCAATAAGTATTATTTTATTGAAATACTTTGAGAGCATATATGACATCCTCATACACCACCTATCATGTTTGACATCATTCATCTATCATTTTGAATTAAATGAAATGTCATTTTTAGTTTGGAACATGATGAAGGGAAGCTGGTTCTAACACAAAAAAGTGAGAGAGAGTCACAAGGGCATCTTTCATTTAATTGGAAAAACATTTTTCAGAATTCATTTATAGTGGCTTCAAGGGAAATATACTTTTCCACTAACACATTTGATTGGACCAACACTTTGCCTCAGCATGGGCACCATCTTGCAAAGTAATTGGAGTTGTGGTAGAGAGAAAGAGTGTGGAGTAAGAGGAAATATCAAATCATTTGTGGTTTTGATTTCCTTATTATATTTTTTTCCTTTTACATGGAGTTAGATATTTACAAATGACATCTCTCCTCATCACTCACTTTGAGTTGATAGAGAGGCCAAAGATATTCTTACTAAATAAAGGATGGAAAAACACATTTGGGTGAAGTAATTGAGGGGACCTAATCCACACTAAAGGAAGATATTTGAATCCACAACTTTGAAGCCTAATATGATGTGTAGACAAATTTCTTTATATAGTGATAATAGTGCATTTCATTAGTGATGGGAATTTCTTAAATACCATAAGGACAACCCCAAATATTTGTTTACCAAGTAATAAGAAATATACAATATGAATAAGGGATGTGCAAGCAAAGGCATGACAGAAAGTAGAGAAGTCCCATAACACTCTATAGCACGGGGCTCGTTGTATTCCATGCATTCAAGCCTAGAGGTGACTCTAGATTACTTGCGAACATTGTAATGTCAGTATTGACCACGGAAATTCTAGTGAGCTAATTGTAAATCACAATTTAGTGAATGTCGAGTATTGATATTGACCTTAATACCATGTTTCATCCCACTCTCTTTAGGGAAAGGACTTTCTACTTCACAACCCTTCTTATTCAACTATGATTGGAATTACCTTGGTAGATTGGTACATACTTGGAATATTCTCTACTTTGATTCATCATCCCCACAAATTTAAAGTCAATTTCTTGTGGGTATTGTCATTACGTTTTGAAGCATTGTATCCTTAAATGTTACTAGAAGTGCCTAAATTGATATGCTCTTTTTGAGTTCTAGATATTACCACTATTCCTTAGTAGTGTTTCCATTTGGGATTTGGTTTGATGGTGTTATAATGCTCACCAAAGGGGCATGTGGATGTTGTGAGGAATTAGTAACCTCCTACTACTACTTTACAATTGAGACAAGAGTGATACCATTAACATGGGACTGGTGGAGGACATAGTTTGTCAGTGTGATTTTACTACCTTTGTACTTCCTTTCTCCCTATTAAGTTCTTCCTCTTATCACTTTTACATTGAAAGATGAAGTATTTAATCACTTTGACTTCCATGAGTTTCATCATTATTCCTTACATAGACTAGTAGAACTTTTCAGTAAACCTTCTATAGAAAATTTCTTGCTACTTGCTTCTAAGTGGCATAAGCATCTCTATGTAGTTGTTGTTAGCAAATTTAGGATAGGTAGGTTTCCATTTGGCTTTCATTCTAGATTAGTTGTCTTTTGGTTGCCACAAATGGTCACTTAGTATTCATTAATTGAGGCAAGGATCTACTATTGTATCTTTTGAGCAAGATTCTGTTGATTTTTTTAGTAGCTTGGGAGGTACTCCAAGCCCTAAGGTTTAGGGTTTGGAGGGTGGAGCACCACAAGAGTCAATTCTGGGCTTAGAACTCAAGGTTGGGGTTTTTCACCCATCGTTGTTTGGGACAAAACCATGAGGCATTTTGGACAGGTGATGGATGGAGATGATAGAGGATGACAAGGATAATCCAATGCTTCGAGAATCATCAAATTCCAAGATTTCCTTGATGAGATATGAATTTTTGAAGTTGACAACAAATATTTCGGGAACTCAAGTCATGTAGGCTTGAAGTGGAAATGTCCAAAATATGTGTCTCTTCAAGAATTTAGTGGGTCCCTTCTTATGAATATAAATAGAAGGTGATTGTGTTTCATTTGAGCACATCCAAAACGTGCAATACAAGGGAAACAAGAGTGATGAAGGAACTCGACCATGAGAGTAAGGATACTTTTGTTTGGGTTGTAGGAAGGAAAGAACTTCAACGAATGAGGGAAGGTTTTTGGGAGCCATTTTGTGACTGTCTGAAGAGTTATTTCATCCTACAGCATGGCTAAGGATAAGGAGGGAAAACTGCAGGTCTGTGTGGCATCAATTAAGTATGGATAACTATGTTTTATGTAGGTTGTAAGCACAAGAGGATAGTTTGGGCAGGCCGCATGCCTTAACACCTCATAACAGGGCATATGTGGGGCTATTTAAGGGCTAATAAGTGCCAAGATCATCGGTGTGGAGGCAGAGCAGTCTCATAAATGGAAGCCGCAACTGAGAAGGGGATATGAAGGTGAGTTGTAGGGCTAACATAGGTCATTGTCATGCCCTAACTAGCTCACAATCAAACAACAGTTTATACACCATACTTAAGTAATTTTTGCAGCCAAATTTGACTTGTATTGGGTCTAGGTTTATAATATTTTTGGATCAATTTTATGAGAAGCCTGTGGGAGCCAACTGGAAGGATTGTCTTGGTGAATGTACACCCTATCCTAGGAGTAGATCTTGTAGTGGTGTATTGGGCATCATTGGACTAGTGGAGGGAAGTGTGTTGATGACCCAAAGTAGCTCTTGAAAAGCAGTTATAAAGTGACATTGGCAACTGAAGCTTGGGTGAATATTGGAGCCTAATGTGCAGTACTTTGAGGGATGAAAGTGACTACTAAATTGGAAAATTGGAGCTCAGGTGTTGGTCAACCTATAAGAGAAGATTGGATCATCCCGTGTTCATTGAAGCAGAAGTGACTTGCAGCAGTGATAGGCAGAAACCCTCCTAGAGTCTCTATGTGCTTTCCTATGATGGACTAAGGGGAAACTAGAGAGAAGATTGAAAGCGAAGGGCCGATAGGATGAGATACAAAATAGATGTTGTGACTGTACACTAGAGCAACGTGATTGTCATTGTATCTTGTATTCTTGTACTTGTGGATAATTGAGGGTCATTATCCCTTGTATGAGAGCCCTAGACAATTGTATTATATGTTGATTAATATAAGGAAGTTGGGTTGAAAATTTTGTAAAACTTTGTTTATACTTGTGCATGTCTGATTTAATGTTATTTATATTCCACTGTGCAAAGTATCTTTGTTGAGATTCTTCATTTCGTAGCATCAAAGATTTTACGATTCTATCATAAACCTAAGGTCGTGGAAATTCAATCAATTCCTTTATTATATCTTTGTATCTTAGAGGCCTTATCCCAACTTTTATACTCATGATATACTTGAGATTGAACATCCTACCCTTAAACTAGCAATTAATAGTACTCATATTTCTAAATATTACTTTTAAGTTTCACTATTTTCATTTGTCATCTCAATAGTTGAACTTAATGGAAATAGATATATATTTTCTAAAACTTCAAAAACTTAGGTTAAACCATTTCTATATCAAAACTACCGGTATGTCGCACATCACCTAAAACCTCAATGTTCTTTCTAATACGATAACATTCTTGAGCAATCTTATGTTAAAATAAATGTATCTAAACATTTTCTTTTAACAAAACCATATTAGAGTTAAAAATTTAATTTACACCTTAGTTTTTCTTAGCTATTAGCATCCTTGCTTCATTGTGACTTCATAAGTCAAGGGTGATAGCCCTCTCATACATGAAGGGAAGGAGCATAATAATGATTCGCATACAGTACCTCGTCAATGTGAGTAGAGAGAGATTCACATGTCTTTGTGTGTTTTAATTAATTTTGGAAACTCGATCAAATCCAACAATCAACAAACATATTATATTTATGCGCTCTTTTTATTTGATAGATTTAAAAAATTACCATTCATGTCTCAAGGACAAATTTAATGCACTAGAGTTACATGAAATTTGTATTTTATATTATAATTAGTATTCTTTGTGTAATATATATATATATATATATATATATTATATATATATAATATATATATATATAATTTATTTATTTTAAATTAAATTAAAGATGGTATCCAATGGAAAACGGTGGTAGGCATTTAGTGTTTTGATTTCACAAACATCAAGTATATCACATATTTTATTAATTTGGGGATTTATTCTTGAGATCTCTTACATGAAATATATAATATTTGTTTATTTGATTTAGCCCACCCAATTTAAATGGGTCTAACAAAGTATTATAATCAAGTATTTTAATTTTTACTAATCAAATAAAATTTAAAATTTTATCATAGTTTCCAAGAACCTCAATTAATAATAATGTTATAAAGAATAATAATGTTATAGAGAAGGAACATGTAAAAAGTGACATTTAAATTTAGGTGATGAAGATAACAATTTTTTTCTTAACCATTATTAATAGGACCTAATTAAATAACAATTGAAATGTTATTTCAACTAATGTATTATTTATTATTTAGATCGTCTAAACTTTTAATTTGTGAAGAAAACATACAATTAGGAGAAACTCCAGTAATTTTAGTAAGATAGTTCTCTTTCCTCTTTAGAGGTTAAATTGTAACCAAGGGTAGTATCTAATCTTATCTGTAGGACTAAGGTTGGATGCCACTAGAAAGCACATGACTCCGTTAGTGGTAGTGTTATCAATGACCACAAGGGAATTGACTTTCACTCATATACTATATAGGTTAAAATCACTTTTTGGTCTTAGAGCAAAACCTGGAATTGCTTTTGATTGGTTAAGAGATTATTTAAATAAAGAAATAGGAGGCAACGTGTAGGAGTGAAAGTATTCCCTCTTACATAGCACTACTGGGTGGTTTCAAATGCATTGGTTTTCATCGAATACCAATAATGAGTCAACCCACATTTGCACCTAATAACTAGTAATGGTTATCCTTGTTTCCGATTGACAACTGAGTTATAACCACCCTAGATCCATCTTAATTCCAGATCTACCAAGCACCTAGAGGGATCACATCTCCTTTCACTCTAAAAGAGGTTTGTATCTCAAGAGATTTGATCATTCTCAACCCTTGTTAGACCTAGAGTTAAGATGGATCTAGGTTGGTTTTATTATTATTATAATTATAATTACTAATTATTAATTTTATATTATTTTTAGTTTTATGTAATTTGACAAGTTAAAATGTAGGAAAAGAAATCATTATGTGATAATCACATAGGAGAAAATCTCATGGACGCATTTCAAACCAACTAGTGTAGTTCATCTTCAGGACAAGATGAGGAACCAGATCTTGGCATCAAATTAAATAGATGTAGAGATATGTTTACTAGCTGTTAGAATATAACAACTAGTTTGATTGAAGAATTATTACTAATAATAAAATATTTTAATAATATAAAAATAGTTGATTAAAAATGTAGAAATAAGGAATAAATTAAATTAATTATTATTAATATATTGTTTTAATTAAAAGAAGGTCATAAATATGATATGGTTAACTTTAATTATTATAAAATATAAATAAGATCCAATAGAGAAAAAATTAAAAATAAAAATTAAATTAATAAAAAGAAATAATGAATGAAATTAATTTTATTAATACAAATAATATTATGAATAAAAGAAATAATAATAATATAATTATTATGAATAAAAGAAATAATAATTAAAATTAATTATATTATTATATTTTATGTTATTAAATCAAAAGGAAAGTCTTCTTAGAACTAAATTATAATTTAAATATCATCAATATAATTGTTAGTTTTTATATATATATATATATAAAACTTAGGAAGGCAGTACAAGGATCTAACACCTGCTAATACTCCAACCATCATACCTATTCAAATTTATAGGCCCCCTTTCAATTTCCAAGGTCTCCCTAAACTTACTCCAACCATCATACCTATTCAAATTTATAGGCCCCCTTTCAATTTCCAAGGTCTCCCTAAACTTACGATGATGAAAATGGTCAATCTTTGCAATGACCCTAGCGTCTTCAATATAGATGTGATGATTTGTCTTTTCCACATGATCTGTCAAAGCAGAGGAGAGGGACCTTCCATGTTTGGTGTCAGCTACATGCTCATAAATCCTTTGATTTATTGATCAACCAGTTTCACCAATATATGGAGTCTCACATGAGCATGGAATTATGTAAACACATTTCCCATCTCTAGGGTTCACAGGGTCCTTTACTAATCTTAGGGAGCTTCAAATTGTGTTAAGAGCCTAAATTTCGAAGGAACATTATGATTTTTTAGGAT
This sequence comes from Pinus taeda, assembly GCA_000404065.3. Lineage (NCBI taxonomy): Eukaryota > Viridiplantae > Streptophyta > Pinopsida > Pinales > Pinaceae > Pinus > Pinus taeda. The sequence continues at coordinate 206,835 of APFE030673647.1, read as the reverse complement.
CCTTGCAATCTTATCCATGGTCCCTTGAATAAACAGAAGATGCACTCCAGAAAATCGATCCTTACCATCTTTTTTTATTTCTAGGAACTTTTTCAGCCTTAAGTAAAGCTCTAAGACACTCGTTCCTCCTATAACCATTCTTATTAAAAACATTAATGAGGTAGGTTTTTCCATCATTTAGATGGTTTTCATCAGAAAATCGAAATGCTCGAGTGGAACACCTTAGCTTATGAGCAGGGAAATGATGCGAACTAGCATGAAGATATTGCTCCATGTGAGTTTTCTTTCGAAAAACTTGGTGGGAGAAAGAACCATCATATCTTTTTTAAATAAGAACATAGAGGAAGGAGGAGTTACCATCAACTTCACATTTCATTGTAAACTTTATCGAACTAGATTGACTGTTAAGATGCTGGAAAAAAGAGCTCCAACTTTTCCTTACCATGAGACCAGACGAAGTAAGTGTCATCCATAAACCTTTTCCAAAGCTTGGGTGGATTAGAGCTGAGGACAAGGCCTTGGGTTCAAAGTCCTCCATGAAAAGATAATTAGACTTTTCATTTAATTTCATTTAATTTTTATTTTATTTTGAATGACAAGACATTACAACATCTCTACATCATCTCTCTACATCTTGGGCTGGAGAGCATCTCTCTAGGCAATTACTTTTAGCCTTTTATTATTTTTTAATTGAGCCCGTATGTAAATGTTTACAAACATTTACACCACCACAACATTTCCCTTAGCTTCTAAAATTCTTGTTTTTAGATTTAATTTTAAAAAAATAGTTATAAAATAAAATATTTTGATTTTGAAATGAGTTATGATTTTTCGACAAGTGGTATTGATAAGCCATCGTACTGGCCATGCTATTCTAACGAAGTGTGTTTACAAATTAACAATATCCAAGGTAAAATGGGGTGAATATCCATGGTTAAGAATCTTGTTATATTGTATGTTTATTGTAAGTATTAAGTCTAATTTAAAAATTTTTATAAAATAAAATTAAAAATAAAATATTTATAATTTTATTTTTAATTTTGAAATGATTTATGGTTTTTTGGGATGTTGGATTAATAAGTGAAGGTATTGCCATGATATTGTAAGAAAACCTATTTAGAAGTTAATAATATCCATCCTAAATTGAGAGTGAATATTAGAATCTTCTTATATTGTAAATATTAATTTTCATGTGATTATTAATTAAATTTAATATGATTATACAGAATCATTATTTCAATTTACATGGTAAAATGAATGTTCATTTATAACTATTATTGTATATGTCACATGTAATGTCATATATATACTATGATTCTTTATCTAAAAAAAATTCTTAATTTTATTAATAAGAAAAATTACAATATAAAAAAATTGAATTTAAAAAGTATTTACATGTAATGTCTAACCTCTAACACCTAACATCTACTCTATATTGGGATGTAGAATGCCTTGATGCAATAAAAATTTTCACATTTGAATAACACCTACACATCTACTCTATATTGGGATGTAGCCCGTCTCAGACGCAATAAAGTTTGCAACATTTGAATAAAAAGAGAAAAAAGAACAAAAAAAAATGAAAAAGAGGAAATATAAACGTCCCTACACATCTACTCTATATTGGAATGTAGAAAGCCTTGACAGAATAAAGTTTGCAACATTTGAATAGAAAAGAGAAAAAAAAATGAAAAAGAGAAAATATAAACGTCAAGCTTTCTAAATAAGGTGGGGTCTTTATTGTTTTAGTTGTTAAAATGGATTGAATATAAAAGTTCTAATCAATAGAGTGATATTAATATCATTAGCAAGAGGTTAAATCGTAATTATGAGTAGTATTTGGTTTCAGGGAAGCATTCCTAGCCATCATGATAGAGGAAACTAGTTTTCATGCAAATACTATTTAAGCTGAAACCACATTTTGGCTTGAGAGTAAGAATAAAAATTATTTTTAATTAACTATAAATTCTAGCCTTGGAGTAAGACTTAAAATTGTTTTTGATTAAATATAGGCTCATCTTCCTTCAATACAAGGACAGAAAGTTACTAGCTCTAGATTGAAAACCTATCTCTCCAATACAAGGACAAAAAGTTACTGGCTCTAGATTGAAAAGATATGGAGTGAAAACTTATCTGGTTAAGAATCACCAACCAATCATTTTAAATTAATTAATTATTTAATAAATAATAACCAATAATAATTTTTTATAAAATAAACACTATTATACAAAATAATGAACAACAATAACAATAAGCATAAGTTGATGATTTGATGGTCCCAAAATAGAGTCCAATAATTAAGTGGAGATGTTTGGTTCCACAGTTCTAGTGGTCCAATTCCAAGAAAAACTATGTATGACTGAATATTAAGGATGGCCCAATTCCAAGAAAAACTCTGTATCCCCTCAACTTCACAGGAGCCTATGCTGGCAAAAACGAATAATGTGACCAACATTTAGAATCGAATATTGTTAACGCAAGCATAAAGCAATTAGGAATTACAAACTCTCCGAATAATGTGACCAACATTTAGAATCGAATAAGTTAACACAGGCATAAAGCAATTAGGAATCCCAAACCCTGTTCTGTGCCTCTTTTTTGGCGTATATTTATCCATGAGCACCCTCGCAACTGCAAATGCAGTGCAATATTTTCTTCTGTGGTTCTGCAGATCTTAATCTGAAGCCACAGAGGTCAGATTTCGGAGGTGTATTTTTTCATTTTAAGTTTGAAGTAAAATGTTTATGTTGTTCTCTGTGATGGCAAATTTATGACTATCTGATATGGTACGCTTAATATCATGATGTACAATGTGGCACCAGTCTGAGAGAAAACAACAACTACTATTATTTATGCCGCCGGATGATGAAAATTACTTGTTTTTCACGACGGTCTCGAGGCATTCGCCGAAGCTGAAAACCGTTTCAAGAATTTCTGACGGCTTTGTCTTACTCAAGTTTGGCGCCCTTTTTGTTTTGCCGTTAATATTTCTGCGCTTGCCTCTTGAGTTTAGCCTTTAAACCTGCCGGAACAGATTATACGCGCTTTCGGCGGGGTTTGGCTGTATTCTGTTTTTTTTTTAATATCACAAATATTTTTTGGTTTTGTAAGTTAAACTTGAGTTAGGATTTGGGGTTTATATCAGTATTATTGGATTTTAACTAGATTTATCAAATGCTCAAAGGATAAAATGTATTTTGGTTTTGTAAGTTAAACTTGAGTTAGGATTTGGGGTTTATATCAGTATTATTGGATTTTAACTAGATTTATCAAATGCTCAAAGGATAAAATGTATAGTTTGCAATATTAGTAATTTGGATTTTAAGGTTTTCAGATAGATCTATATTAGTGTTAAATATATGTAGTGCATGTGTAATTTTCCATGTTTAAATTGCATTTTTAAATGTATAAATGATTTAATGTCTTTAAATAAAACATTGCTTCATTTCAAATAGAATTAATCAAAAAAAATTGTTAATAACTACAACAATTAAATAATTATTTAAATGTAATTTTTATCTTAGTAAATTATTTTGTTTTACTGATTAGATGATTGTATAACTAGAGCCATTGTAACAATGCCTTTTCATTAAAATATTGTAACCCTTTCAAAAAATGTTTCTGAGAGCCATTGTTTGACCTTAATTAATAAAAGTATTCCAATTCCTTCTTTTGTGCAGGTTTCTTTAACACATTGTCAAGGTTTTACTATGTATATCTTGTGTGTCTATGTTTATAATTTCAGTTTCTTATTTGTTTGTACATTTTTCCTCTTGTTAAATTAAATTTACATGCTCAAAAATACCAACAAGTGGTGTTACAAGGAAAACATTCAACATGTGGAAAAAATCTGATGATGTAAAGGAGTTTGGGAGTAATTCTTTTTTAACAGGGGCCATTCTAGCCACTCTCAAAAAAGTTACAAATTCTAGTGTTTGTAGAGGTCACAAAAAATCATGATTTTCATAAAGTGTTGATGCAACATCAAATTTTATTTTAAACATATTTTTGACACAATTTTTTATGTATTCAGCATGAATATTATTTTTTAAATGATAGTGATTTTCATGTTGATTTAGAAAACTATTGATTAAGCATTAGCTTTTTTGGGCTTATTTTTAGCACTTTAAAATTTTTATTGTATTAAATAAGGATAAATTTTTTAAAATGTTGGTGATTTTCATTGGCATCAACCATTTTTTTGGTGGGGCATAATTTTGACACTTTAAATTATTTTATGTCTTTAAGTATGTACACTTTTTTTTTAAATGTTGGTTTAACACTTTTGTTTTTTAACGGTTTTTCAAGGTTGTACTATTTTCTTTCCAATGTTTTTTAATGAAGTTTTCTATTTTTTACAAAGTTTTGAAAAAAAATAATAAAATAATATTTTGAAGTTATGATTTTTCTTATACATTTATGTATTATTAATTAATACTTTCAATACACAAAATAATTGTTACTAAAAAATAATAATTTTAAGCACTTAATTTAAAAAAAAATGCACATTTGCATATAAAATATAATTAAAAAATTAAACTAAAAAATATAAATACTCGACCAAAAAACATATTTTGTATATAAAATATAATTGAAAAAAAACACATTTTGGAATTTTCTTGACTAAAAATGACATGTCAAACAAAAGATTTCTAAAGAAAAAAAAGTGAACATAAAAATAACAAATTTTATGAATTGTAGGTTAAAAATGATATATTTTGATCTTTTTTAATGATCATTTACATAAAACTTCAAGTAAAAATAACCAAGAAGAAGAAAGTAAAAAACAAAGATGAAAACAACTTTAAAAAAATCAAAATAACAAAATAAAAAAAATTGTTTATTAATTCAAAAACATTAAAACAAAAATTTGAAAAAAAAAATTAGTATTATAAACTATATATATAATTTAACACCATTAAAAATTAATATTTTGAAATTTAGAAAAATATAAAATAAATAAAACTATTATTAAAATTTGTTTTATTTATTAAAATTTTAAAAAATTAAAAATTGATTATATATATATATATATATATATATATATATATATATATATATATTATATATAATTGAAAAATTGGGAAAAAAAATTAAACCATTTGAAAAATAAAAACATAGAAAACATAAAATAATAAAAAATTGAAAAAAATAAACAAATATCTAATAAATAAATAAAAATAGCATACAACTAAAATAATAATAATGATAATAAAAACATACTAAAATATAAATTTAATAATAATAATAAAACTAAAACATAAATTAATTTAAAAAATATTAAAAAAAAAAATTACTTGCCCAGACCAGGTGCCAAATGGCCACAGGCAAGGATTGCAAGAGTGGTGTGTTGCTGGCCACAGGCAAGGATTGCAAGAGTGGTGTGTTGCTCTAGTAGTTCTGCCAGCAGTCCTTTGGCACGTGAGCCTTCTTTAGTACCATGCCCCGCTCCAACAACTCCTGCCTAGTGCGCTTTGGCACTCGAGTGAGGCTCCTCATCGATTACTTGAATCGACAAGAGACTATGTGCCCATACAACCACTTGTCAATTTCGAGAATTGACAAGGAGCCTCGCCTAGCAACCAATGTAAACAAAAACTCGTCAATTATGGGAATTGACCAGAAACCCTGCCGAAGTACCTAATGAGAATTGACAAGAAACCCTACCGAAGTACCTAATGATTGCGGGCAAGGTGGGCCAAAAAATAGATTTTTTTTATATTTTTTTATTATTTTTTTAATGACCTTTTTATATATTATTAGTTTTTTTATTTGACTTTTTTTATTTAATTGTTTTTTTTAAATAGTTTTTAATTTTTGTTTATTTTGGGTTGAATTTTTATAATTATAAATATATTTTAGTGAGATATTTTTTTCCTTATTTTTTAATTTATTCTTTTTATTTTAATTATATATATATATATAAAGAGAGTGATTTTTTTGGTTGGTTTTTTAATTACTCTTTTATGTTTTATTTGGTTTTTTTTTTTAGCCCTTGTTATTATTTTTTTTTTTTGTCTCTCAAGTTCTATGTGATCCTCTAGACTTGACCTGTGGCTTGGGGAGTCGCGACCCAAGGGCATCTAAGCCGTCAAAGTCACCCACGGATCGCACTCAGCCTGGGCCATACCAGCACTTAGCTAACTTGATTTTTTAACATGTCTCTACCCCCTAACACAAGGCATAACCACCCCGTGCGAGGTTTGATCCTGGCTCACCTTGTTGATGAAGCCCATCCTCAATCGGTTGTATTAGTAGGACTTGACTTAACTCATATTATTATTATTATTATTTTGTTTTGTTTTATTTTTTATTTTTGATTTTTAGTTATTTATCTATTTTTTCATTTTTTGGGTTATAGGAGTTGTGACAATGCTCGACTAGCAAATTGGTCATACTATGTGCCAATTTGTTAGTTGATTTTTTAAATTTCGCTACAATGGATCAAATTTGTCCTCATTGTGTATCAAATTCATTGTTGAATTTTAAGTTTTGATTGCAATGGGTCAAGTTCACCCCATTGTGTATCAATTTGATGGTTGATTTTTAATTTTTTGTTGCAATTTGTCACGTTGTCTTAGATTAAGATTTTTAAAGAGCTATATTTTTAGCATGAAAAAAAAATACTCTTGTTATAATGACTCTTTGATTTACATGTTCATTTTCTAGGATTTTTTTAGTCATAATATTTGCTTTTACTTCAATGACTGAAACATTTCAAAATTTTAAAGTTTTTCAAAGTCGTGATATTTTATCTTTAACACCATGGTTGAAAAATGTCAATATTTTAAATTTTTTCAAAGTCGCGATATTTATCATTAATGTCATTGTTAAAAATTGTTGGAATTTTTAGGTTCTTTGGAGTTATTATATTTTATCTTTAACACTGGATCGTCAAAACTATTGGAATTTTAAGTTTTTTCGGAGTCGTGATATTTTATTTTTAATGTCATTGCTAAAAATGTTGAAAACAAAAAACAAATGTTGATGCAATATCAACACTTTTCGATTTCAGGCTGCTTTTTCACACTTATTGCACACAAATTTTAGTTTTTAATGTTAATGTTATTTTCTTTTGGAATTTTGACCCAAGAAAAAAAACAAGTGTTGATGGTACATCAACACTTTCCATTTTTGGGGTGTTTTTGCATGCTTATTGGCAAAAAATCGGTTTTTAATGTTGTTGCTAAAAAATTTGCAATTTTAAACCGAAAAATTAAATTTTGATGCAACATCAACACTTTTCGTTTTTGGGGTGTTTTTTCATTTTTTTGCACAAAAAGAGGGGTCTTTTGGGCTAGAGTTCTTTTTTTTAGGTTATAGTTCTTATTAAGTCACTCGTATGGTTTGTTGTGAAGAAGTTTGGGAAGCAAGCAATGTCTTTTTTTTTTGCATTAATGGAATAAAGCCAAGAGGAACAACCATCATTTGTTCGTTCTTTGTGAGCGAAGTTTGCAACCAGCTATTAGAGTGATCCAGCTGCAACGTGGAAGACTTTAGAAAGCCACCATGGAAGGCCCCAAGAAAGATTGGGTCGTAGTACAATAACTCTTTTACAACTACTAGTGTCAGATTCAGGGAGTTGTTCCATTTTCCCTTAAAGACCAGGTAAGTTTCAATGATCTAGAGTTCAAATAGAATTGTAGCAAGCCCATTTTCTGTGTACATCACTAGCAGTTATTTATTGGTCGAGTGAGGGGACTGAAAAATAACTGTTCAAATTGGTAAAAGACAAGTCGAGTGGAATATACTAGTGTAGTTGTGCAGAGAAGGTGGGATGAGGTTGTGCAAAAAGAGACATTGTAAACCCTACAAGTTGCTAGAAAGCAAAGGAAGCCTGGTGTGGTGGTTTAATTTTTCTTGCAGCTTTTCTGAGTAGAAAGGCTAATCCGTGTACACTTTTTTCAAAAAAACGGAAGCCAAAATGATTTTCCTAAAACTCGAGTGGAAGACTCAAAAAATTATAAAACTCAAAACAAGGAAGCACATATTTTTTTTAAACCCTAGTTGAAGGATTCATATCAGAGCTTTAAAAGAACCCATAAATCAATTTGTGAAGTAAATAGGGGTATTATTTTTTGTTTTGTTTTATTTTGTGTTTTTTTTTGTATACACTCACCAATTTGCTCCATAGACCTTATGTTGAGCTCTCTTCAACAATTTTGAAGAGATAGGTGTACAACCTTTGAATGAAGGAGGACACTAAGATTACAGACCACTTAAATGTATTTAATTCTCTTATTTTCCAGTTGGCTAGTATAGAGATCAAATTTGAAGAAGATAAAGCCATTACGTTGATATTCTCCTTTCTCGAGTTTTGAGACCATTTTGTGACTTCTATCAATTTGAGCACAACTTATTCTCTAGATTTTGATTTGGTTGTGGGAGCTCTGTTATATGAAGAAGTGCAAAGGAAGTCTAATATTTGAATTTTCATGCCATAAGTTATGGTAGCCAAAGGTCGGTCTAGGGAGAAAGGGGAGAAATCAAGAGGTAAGAAGGGTAAAGTGAGATGTTGGTTTTGCAACAAAATAGGGCATCTCAAGAAGGACTGCTAGAAAAGACAAGAGTCCAGTGAAAATTCAAAGAAGGAAGAAAATTAAGTTGAGCGAGGTATGATAGATGAAGTTTTGTCCCTTTGCAATGTTTCTCAACATTTTGAAGATTGGTTGTTAGATTCTATTGCTTCTCATCACATGAGTCTGCACATAAACCGATTCACTTTGTATCAAGTTGTGGATGGATTTTTTGTGCTTATGGGTAATAATTCATATTGTTAAATTGTTGGGGCGGGAAATGTCAGAATAAAATTGTATGATGGCATGGTAAGAACATTGATATATGTTAGAAATGTACCTGAGTTGAATAAGATTTGATTTCTTTGAGAGTATTGGATTTCGATGGTTACAAATTCACAAGTTAAGGTGGAACATTAAAAGTTTCAAAGGGTGCTTTGATTGTTATGAAGGAAAATAAGATCAAAAACCTTTACAAACTTAAAGGAAGTACTAAGGTCAATGAGGCAATGACTATATCCTAGGAGGCAGGAGAAGTTACTTGCCTATGGCATCAATCACTGGGTCACATGAGTGAGAAGGGCCTTTAGGCACTGATGAACTGGGGGTCTGATTCCAAGGGATTTTCTCCTGACATTTTCCTCTTAGAATAGAATCTTCCAATTTCTGGGTTAGTTTCAGCCAATTCTCCTTCTCCTAATTTAAGCTTTGATCTAGTTAGCATTCAACAATAAATCCAACACAAGCTTGTCTAACCTTAGTAACCTAGAGCTCTGATACCACTTGATCTGGAATTTATCCAGGATAAAGAATGAAAGGTATTACAAACTCATGTGCATGGATGTGCCTATGTTACTTATGCAACGGATCAATAAGATTACTAGAATACATAGACACTAAGGCAAACAGAGAAAACATAACAGTGAAACATGTAAACAAAACAAGTTTAATAAGGAGTTCACCCAATGCTCCTGGGCTACGTCTCCTAGTCCAAACTTTTAGTGGTGGCCTCTCTATTATGTTTTCAAGCAGAGTTTTTACAACAGTGAGCTCGATTCGAGACTCACTAAAAAAAATGGAGTCAGTAGGGATGGAGTGCACAGACTCTCCTTACTGAAACTCGATCTTTGAGGGTCACAGTAGTATCACAGGCCTATGCCGAGGAGTTTGCTTGAACCTCTCAAGCCTTCAATGGAGTACACAGACTCTCTAACTCTCCTTGGCTCTGTCTGGCTCGATGCTACCTTTAGTTCAGCTTAGTTTCTACTCTGTATGTGTTGCTTCTCTGTGTGTTGCCCTCTCTGTATGCTCTTTTCTCTGCTTTTGTCAGTTTATGGCTTTAAAGCCATTCTATTATTTTGACTGTTCGTTTCCACTTCCCGACCTTCTGGTTTCCTTTCCTCTATCCGTTCAAATTCCTCTGCTCTGTGTCATGATCACTGGGTAACGCCTCGCAAGTAGGTGGACACATGTTTACTAACGAACTGGGTGTCAGATTCCCTGAATCACACTCGAATGGTCGTTAAATCTGTTTGCTTCAAGATTGCCCACGAACATGAATCATTTTCCAACTCATCATCGACGTCGAACGTCAAATCCCTGTTATCTTTCTTTTTGACCTGTCAAATCCGGCCAACCATCGGGACGTATCTCCGTTGTCGATATGGACCCCCCAAATCCTATGGTCGTCCTTCATATTGGGCGGACAAGTTGCACGGTGTTTACCCATCCAATGCGGGTGGTTTTCTCTCTCATCCACCAAATGCGTGTCGCTCGATGTGTGGCATTGGGCGGGACTCAGTCAAAACTACTTACTGCCTCGAAGCATTCTGATATCCTGCCAGTTTGGGGAATCCCGCACTACGGAACCAAAACAGTTACTTTTCTGAATTTTATAGCGATTTCGGGTCCGGGCGCTTCGAGGCTTTCTTTCACTGAGGGGGATGTCGTGCGATAGCAATTAGCGCTTTCTATTTCCCAAATTAGCCTCTGGTTTTGCCAATTTTGTGCCATCGCGCTTTACCATGGGCCAACGGTCTACGTGCTTGACCGAGGGTCCTCGTTTCTCCACTCTGGCCACAACTGCAATTGTTATGAGGATTCCTTCTGATAGTTTCGATCTTTTCTAGGACTTGGATCTTTTAGCATAATTTGAAACAGTCATGAAAACTTAGAGAATTTTAGGATCCAATTCGGATCATTCTAGCTCAAATTGATTAAGCTTTTGCAAGTTTGTTTGTAGAAGTAGATCAAGTATTTTGCTTTAGTATATTGCATTATGAGGTTATCTACAGTGGGTATTTCTACAATGTCTAAAATATTTTACATTTTAATTTCTTATTTTGAAATGAGTTATGGTTTTTCAACATGCAATATTGATAAGTCATGATATTGGCCCATGGTATTATAACAAAACATATTTATAAGTTGATAATATCCATGGGAAAGTGGGGGTGGATATCTATGGTTAAGAAACTTGTTATATTGTAAGTTTATTGTAAGTATTAAGTTTTCATTTGCATATTAATTAAATTTAAATATAGTTATGAAATCATTATGAGTCCCTCCCAAGGCACGACTCTAACAAATGATTTGTTTGTTGATCACTATTTGTTTAGCATAGACCAATGCACATTATAACGTCTAAATTTTAAAAATAAATATTTATTTTTCAATATTATTTAAAAAATGATTTTCAAACATTTGATTGCACCATAACTTGAAAGTCTTATTACAACCTTTGCATAATATAATGTCATGTGGATAGCTTTACATATTTTATGTCATAATTTATGGATATGGTTGTAAAATTCATGTATGATTTTTAGATATTTGTGTAGTGAATTTTTATTCTTAAGCTTTGGAGGAAAATCATCCAAAGATAAAATACTTGATAATAACTTATACTCAAGTAAATAACATATCTACCATCAATTGCTTCACACCATAATTTAAGCAAGTATTTGCATAAAATATGGATAGGAATAAGATATAAAAAAATATTTACACTAGGTACTTCCCACCATTATATATGTTTTCTTCAACACTTATGTAGGTGTAAAATTGTAAATGTGTAGAGTTACTAGTGGTTACTACCCACCAAAATTATGCAAGTTCAAGCAATTTACTTATCCACTTCACATCTCAATTTATTAGTTACTACTAAAGAAAGATTATAGGATGATTTGTCTATCAACCATTATTAATTTTGCATTGACCAATGTAACTTATAATTATTTATGCAATTTTTCCCCAACATAATTTCTAACTTGAGTTGGAGGAGTTAAGTTGCCCTGCAAAACAAAATTACAATATAAAAATTGAATTTTATTATTTTATTACTCTTAACCTTTTATTATATTTTAATTGAAGTGACATATAAATGTTAAATGTTAAACATTTATGCCTACACATCTAACCCTATA
>APFE030673647.1:168931-179854 GCA_000404065.3 Pinus taeda | reverse complement strand
TACATCTGCTTCACTTTTGTTGAAGCCCAAACCGGTGAGATAGTTGTCAATCCTGGTATACCAAGCATGGGGTGTTTACTTGAGTCCATACAACACTCACTTGAGTCTACACACATGTAACTCTTTGTCAAAGGTCTCAAACCCCTATGGATGCTCAATATACACCTCCTCCTCAATAACTTCATTGAAGAATGTTGTCTTCACATCCATTTGGTGTATCTTCCACCCCATCTGTGCTGATAGTGCTAGAATTGACCTAACGTATGAGTACCTTTGTGTAAATCAGTTTTCGGATTCATATCACATTTTATTGTTGTTGTAATCAACGTTTCGAACCATCAACGGTGATTCATCATCACGATGAGAAAGATCTATGAAAGACTAGTCTACCACTTAATTCAATAAATAGGTGCCTAAGATGAAGAGCCGAAAATAACCTTAGAGAGAAGAATCTCTGCATCTCCTTAAGAAAATAAGATCAGTCTTCTTTTTCACTAAGAGCAGTATGTAATGTTCAAATATGTGAACTCTTTTCATTATATCCCTTTTGTATTGGGTGAGTATCTCGGATTTCAAGTTTCTGCGATCCTCATCTTTATGTAAATTAGTTTTTTAATTCATATCACACTTCGTTGTTGTAATCAACGTTTCGAACCATCAATGGTGGTTCATCATCAAGATGAGAAAGATCTATGAAACACTGGTCTACCACTTAGTTCAATAAATAGATGCCCAAGATGAAGAGCTGGCAGTAACCTTAGAGAGAAGAATCTATGCATCTCTTTAAGAAAATAAGATCAGTGTTCCTTTTCACTAAGAGAACTCTGTAACATTCAAATATGCGAACTCTTTTCATTATATCCCTTCCGTATTAGGTGAGTATCTCAGATTTCAATTTTCTGCGGTCCTCATCTTTGTGTAAATTAGTTTCCCGGTTCATATCACATTTGGTTGTTGTTGGATGAGTACCTTGCTACTGGAGAAAAGGTCTTCTCATAGTCAATTCCCTCCACCTGAGAGAACCCCTTGGCCACAAATATGGTCTTGTTTTTATCTATGCTTCCGTCTGCTGAATGCTTTACCTTGTAAATCCATCTCGAACCAACCACTGATTTGTTTGTTGGTCTTGGGACCACTTCCCAAACACTGTTTCTGAAAATGGAATCATATTCCTCTACCATAACATCAACCCATATTTCTTGTTCTACAACTTCCTCGAATGAGGATGCCTCTGTCTCTACCAGCGTAGTCATCAGATCCACGTAGCCAATGTACTGATATGGTGACCTCCTTTGCCTGAGTTGAGATGTGGGTGCTCCCACATTTTTTGTAGCATCCTGCAATAATCTGTTAGCTTCCCTGGTCTGCTTCCTCCTTTCTTTGGATGTCTCTTCTTGAGTGAATGTCTCCACTCTCTCCTCCTCTGCTTATGGCTTCTCCACAACTTCCTGAGGTTCTTCCTTTGTAACCAAAATATCTTCATCATGTTGCAACTGAAGCTCCCTCTCAAGAGAACACCTCATTGCCTTCTCCTCATCAAACTTCACATCTTGTCTAACCAATTTCATCCCGAGGGATGGAAAGTACACCCAATAGTTGTGAGGTGTATCTATGTACCCCACAAATATGCCCAACTCCACTGTTGACTCTAGCTTTTCCCTTGCTTCCTTGGAAACATGATAATAAATTGATGATCCAAAGATCCTGAAGTGTGACACATCTAGTTTCTTCCCTAAAAAAGCTTCCTCTGGTGTACTCATGTAAATAATCCTATGAAGACTCATGTTCTGCAAATAGATTGTTGTATTGCATGCTTCGGCCCACAAGTGTAGAGGTAGGCTTTGGTCATGCAACATTGCATGTGCTTCTCCCACAACACTTATGTTCTTCCTCTCAGCCACCCCATTTTATTGTGGGTTATGAGGTGTTGTCAATCCCTGACGAATGCCTTCCTTTGCACAGAATTTTTTAAACTCATTCGACACATACTCACCACCATTATCGCTCCTGAGAGCCTTCACTTTCCTGCGAATAACTTTCTCAACAAGTGCTTTAAACTCAACAAATTTAGAGAATGTCTGGTCTTTCCTCTACATGAAGTAGATCCAGCACTTACATGAGAAATCATAACATAATACCTATGCTTGGCGGTGGAGGTTGTCAAGAAAGGTCAACATACATCAAAGTGGATCCTTTCAAAGATTTCATATGCCCTATTGTCCCAATCATTGAAGGTGGATTTTTTGTACTTCCCCAATGTACACCCTTCGCATGTGTCTTGATGCTCTAGTGTTCCATTCGGAAGGCCTACAGAAATTTGTTGCATGATCTTCAAAGTGCCATGATGCAAATTGGCAAGTATTCTATGCCATAACTCATCGACATCTCATCTCTGCACCTTCTCTGATTTTGTACTCAATGCTACATATTCTTCCACATCTAATTTGTATATGTTCTTCACTCGAACCCCAATATGTTTCACTTATCCCATGGCGATGTGTCTCAAGAAATCCTTCATTTTGTTGAATATCACATTGTAGCCATGATCTTTCAACACCGAGACAGAAACTAGATTCTTCTTCAGACCCGCTACATACATCACATCATTGATCCTAAGAGGGGATCCAAACTCCCTCCGAAAAAAATAATTGTACCAATGCCAGTTGTGTTACAACTTCCATCATCTCCCATCTCAAGTGCATCTGGAGATCCTTCTCCTCCAAGTCACTGAAATCTTCTTTGTTGCCTATCATGTGGAATGAGGCACCGCTGTCTAGATATCATACACTACGCATCATTGTGCTTGCCATGAAAACAATGAGGTTAAATCAAGTGCAAACTGTGAAGCCAAGGCTTCACCCACTACTCCTCCTACGGTCTTCTTTCTTGCTTTATTGTGTGCACATTTCTTGGGATGGTGTCCCAGTTCATGACAGTGAAAGCACTTGTTTTTAGACAAGTCTTTCTTCTTACCCCCTTCACTAGATTCTGCTTTGGATTGGGAATTTTTTCCCTTTTCCTTTCTTTCCTTTCCAAACAAGGCACAATTCTCCTCATCCTCAACCTTGGATGAAGTCCCATCTCTATTACTCCACCTTATTTCTTCCTGCACTAGATTGGACCATAACCGATCCCACCTTGGTAGTTTCTATATACCATTTACTGAATCTTGATAACTATGCTAGCTCTTGGGAAGGCCCAAGAGAGCTAGAGCTACCACATCTTCTTCAAGGACAGTAACACTGACCCCGCCAAGTTCATCATGACACTGTGTAAACCTACTCGGGTACTACGAAATTGTTTCATTCTTTTGTATCTTAATACTTTTGAAGCTTTTCCTTGAGTTCCAGCGTCCTTTGGTCACTATTGTTTACAAACAACTTGGTTAGTGTTTTCCACATCGTGAAGGAGTATCTTTCCCGTGGAGATTCAAGACAATATGATCTCAAAATCCCTCCAATATGATCCTCCTCACTTTAGCCACATCATCCTTCCACTGAGCAAGATCTTGGGCATCAGATGTTGGGGGTTTCGCTACATCAGTCTTGATGTATTCTAGCAGCCCATTATCATCCAATTCCATTCGGATCTTCCATTCCACAAAATTTGTGGTCCCTTCCAAAGCATACTTGAGCCTAAGTTCATTGAAATCCATCTTCTCAGTCCTGGAGAAAACATGTAACACTGATCTTCAAATTCAAACCTCCTCCAATGACAACTTCGAAATATCTTCTCTACTATGAATCTAGCTCTAATACCATGTAGAAATTAATGTACAGATTTTAAACTGCTCTTGAAAATTACTAAATCGCAAGACTAGAAACTACTTTAGTGATATTCTGAAGCAAATTCATGATCGAGAACACAAATCATTAACATGAATCAATATTTAATACACATACAGAGATATTTATATAGGGGAAAGCAACTGCTCAAAACCCCTTCCTATCTGTATTGCATTAATCAAAGAATCTAGATGAATACAACATGCTCTACTCAAGCTTGAGCTCAACCTGCACCTCTATCTTTTATCCTTTGCTTTCCTAACTAACCTTAGCCAAAATTTTGAGCCTCTAATCCCCTCTTTCCTTGCTTTGTTCCTCAAAGAATTAGCCCCCTTATTATTTAGGAAATTACTCAATTTGGGTTGTGCAATTCCTATAGGTCCTTTGACTGCATGAATGACCTCTACAACTTGGAATAGTTTGCAATTGACAATACATTGCCCTTGAACTCCAATATCAACTAGGTAACTTGAATTCTCTACATGCAAAAATTATTTTGGGTTGATTGATTAGTTAACTGGATGATCACTTAATGTGAAAAAAGTTACACATCCTTGATTGAACCTCCACTAGTTCTACTAGTGAGAACTAGTTACATTGACAATAACTCAAATTAACTTAAATAGATTGCTAGAAAAATAGCAATCAATCATGTAGAAATGAACTCAAGTGTCTCCAACTTGAATTTACTGAGTTAAATAAGTGACAAGAGCTATGTCACATCATTTAACTACCTCCAAGTATTCTGTTGAAATTGAAATTTGAATTTCTTCTAATTTAATCAAGGGAAAGTTAAATTAGGAATTTCTCGCTGCATTTTCAACAAGTGGCCTTCAATTTCATCCAGCAATTCATTTGTTCTATGTTGGATTCGATGAACCGATCCAAGGATCTCCATGATTTCCTCTTGGGTAAATTCGATATCGTTGATGTACGCAATGATTTCACTGTTGAAAAATCAATGCATGTAGGAATTAGAATTTGATTCCTCTTTTCTTGATAATTACTTGTGAATTATGTTGGCTTCTTTTACTTCTTTATTGTGTTATCTTTCATCAAGAAATTACGAAATAAAATGTATGAATATCACGAGAATAAGGAACACAATACATAGGCACTCAGACAAGGGAAAAGCCCTCTCTAGGGGAAAACCCAGTGCAACTCTTCCACTAGTAGATTCAAATCAAAATGAGGCAATTCAAGACCCTTTTGACCTAGACAAATACCTCCTCCTAAACCAAGTCAGCGCTTCCTTGACTTTGATGTGTTCTGCCAAAGTCTCCAAGTGTCAGCTTCCTAGATGCAGCTTCAAACCAGAATTTCATCCCCCCATCTTTAGAATATTGGACCTACGCCCCCAACTATTTGTCCAAAAACCCTAAAAATCTTCACACTTGTGAGAGAGATGCCCAAAAACATTGATTTGTCTTCTTCCTTGGATTAGGTCTTCTTCTCCTGCACCTCACTCTCTTTTTTGTCCTTTCTTCTCATGTGGATAGAACTTGTGTGAGTATGTTTCCAAGTGCATCGAGTTGCCTTTATTTGCACTGCTTCCATAGGGTCGAATTGCCTCCAATAGGGCCAACTTCTCCAGGACAGGGCCAACTTGGTGAGAAGGGACAAAATGACTATTTTGACTCAAAAATAAATTTCTTTACATGATACAAAAGCCCAAAAAGGTTTTAATAAATATGACAATGACTCTCTTGAGTCTTGAAAAAACCTAGAAGCCTTCAATGGAGGCTATGACCTAGAAAATGAACGCATGCTTCAATAATATTTTTCTTTTACAATAAAATTTTATTTTGACAAATACAATTATGAAGATGGACATTAGTTACATTCTTCAACACCCCCTCTTAACTAAGGAGATGTTCATAATTACATATATACATAGATACATATAAGATCTCAAAATGATATGCTCTATGAAGAGTTACAACACACACAATTCTACATATTAAATACTTGACCAAGTATATAACCGGGTGAGACTAAGGTGTGTTCCAAGCTTCACCCTCTATAGGTACCATCAAGCTTCTGCTCTAACACCAACCAAAGGATCTAGGTGTGTTTCCAAAGTCGAAGCTCCAAGACCAATGCCACCCTCCCTACTTCGGGATCTAGACATCATCCCAAGCTGACCTAATGTCCTCCCAAGCATCTTGTTGCCCCAAGATGCTTCGTCTCTCCCTACCTACTAAATCTGTAAGATCAACCAATCCAAGCATGCTTCTGAAATATTTGAACTTCTTATTTGGAAGATATTTTATCAACATGTCAACTATTTGTTCATCTGTCAGAATATATTGTAGCTTCACAAACCCATCCTATACCAAACTTCTAATGTAGTGGTACTTGTTATTGACATGCTTCATCACAGCATGAAACACGAGGATGGGGTCTTCAGATAGCTTGGTGTTTATTTGATTATCACAATTTATCATGGTAGGATCTAGTGGCCTTTCAAACAGTTATTACAAGAGTTTCCTTATCCATAGTACTTATTTTCCTACTTCACATGTAGCAACATATTTCACTTCAACACTACTTAAAGCAACAAGATCTTGTTTTCTACTCATCCATGAAATCATTGCATAACCTAAACTGAAATAGCCATTGGTCGTGCTTCCTCCATCAGTCTCACTGTCACCCCAATCGAAATAGGTAAAACCTGTTAATTTAACTTCCTTTCCATCATACTTCAAGCAATGATGAATTGTTCCGCGTAGGTATCTAAAGATATGCTTGGCAGTTATCCAATGGTCATGACAAGGCTCCCACTGAAATTGAATAAGAACGCTTACAAAAAATCATATGTCAAGTCTGGTATTCACCAAGTACATTAAAGAGCCTACCAACTTATGATAGCTCGTAGGATCAACGAGGCTAGAGTCGGAGCTTCTCAACTTCTTTAGATTTGTGATCACAGAAGTGGTCATAGGCTTGGAATCCATCATACTAAACTTTTGTAACATCTTGATTATGTACTTTCCTTTATCAAGATATATCTCACTAGGTTTTTGCCAAACTTCCAAGCCCAAATAGTAATGCATGAGTCCCAGATCTTTCATTTTGAATTCAACTGCCAATAACTTCTCTCTTTCTAGAATTTTGCGCTCCACACCTATAATAAATAAATCATCCACATATAGAAGTATAATGATTGGTTCATTCTTCACTACTTTGATGTAGATATTTGCATCAACAAAACTTTTGACAAAGCCAATCCTTAAAATATAAGCATCCATTCTTGTGTGCCAAGCCCTAGGAGATTGCTTCAAGCCATATAGAGCTTTCTTTAGTCTGCAAACATGAGTATCCTTGTTATTTATCTCAAATCCTTTTGGTTGTTTGATATATACTTCTTCATAAATGGTTCCATGTAAAAAATTTGTTTTAACATCCATTTGATATATATTCCATCCCATAGTTGCAACTAGCGAAACCAAAGATCTAAGAGTAGTAAATCTGGCAGTGGGAGCAAAGGTTTCTTCATAATCTATTCCTTCCTTATGAGAGAAACCCCTTGCAACAAATATTTCTTTCTATTTGTCTATGCTTCCATCAATGACATGTTTGATTTCATAAATCCATTTTGAAGTGAATAGATTTGTCACTAAATCTAGGAATGATTTCCCAAACCCCATTTTTCATGATGGATTGATCTTCTTTTTGCATTGCTTTCTTCCATTCTTCTTGATGAGCGGCTTCTTCAAAGGTAGTTGGTTATGCTTCGATTAACTTCGTCACGTATGTTGCATATCCTAAGTATTTTTTTGGTCTTTATCTTTCTTTGAAAGTTCCTTTTGTTGCTCCATATCCTTGACATATTCAAGTGTAGCTTTTAACCAATTTGGCCTCTTCTTCGTTTCGGGGATAATTGTAGGTTAAATAGGTTCACTTGGTCCTTATTCCTCTAGGAATGTAGGTGACTTGTCATGTTGCTCTTCTTCTTCAAATAGTGGTACATCTTCTTCATCGGACTTGATTGGTATATCCTTGGATTTCTTATAGGCATGATTTTAATCAAATATAGCATCTCTACTAAATTCAATTCATCTATTTTCTTTGATGTATATTCTATAAGCCTTTGATGAAAGGATATAACCAAGATACTTTCATACTTGTAGAGTCTAACTTCTTTTTATTCTCTTTTGGAACATGAATGTATGGAGGACATCCAAAGATTCGAAGATGGCCTACACTTGGCTTCTTCCCTGAAAATGTTTCTTTTGATGTCATATTGTCAAGGATTCTATGAGAACTTCTATTTTGTATGTATAATGTTGTCATGGTTGCTTCTCCCCATGGAAATTTTGGTAAGACTTGATCAAATATCATAGTCCTTATGCATTCTTCAATAGTTCTATTCTTCCTTTCTGCTACTCCATTATGTTCAAGGTTGTAGGGAACAATGAGTTCCCTCTTAATGTCTACTTCTTTGCAATATGATATAAGTTCTTTTGAAGTGTATTCACCTCCATTGTCGAATCTCAGAGTTTTTATCTTTGTTTTAGTTACGGTCTCAACTTCGCATCTAAACTCCTTGAACTTCTCAAGTGCGTTATCCTTTGTCTTGAGAAGATAGAGCCATGTCTTTCTAGAGTGATTATCAATGAAGGACGCATAATATTGGTGGCCTCCAAGAGATTTATTAGACATGGGCCCACATACATCAGAATGAATGAGATCTAATATCTCCTTAAATTTTGTATCACTACTTGTAAAGGGTTTCTTAGTATTCTTTCCCAGGGCATATCCCTTGCATAGTACTTCATGGTCCCTTGATGTTGGGGATGCTCTTCACCATTTGACTTAGAGAAGGTATTATCCTATAGTGAATATGTCCACATCTTCTAAGTCAAAGTTTGATGGGACTAATTTCCATATGAACAAGGGCTTAAGGAGATGGAGATATAAATCTATATAATCTTCCTTCATGAATCCCAATAATCCTTGCCTTCTCAAAACTAGAATATTTTCCCCAAACCAAAACTTTACCATCTATAGAAGCAACTTTATCTCCTTTATCTTCTAAACAGGAAATGGAAAGTAAATTATTTTTCAAACATGGGACATAGAGGGTGTTGTTGAGGTGTAGCTTTGCTCCACTTTCTAGCTTCAATCATGTAGATCCAAGGCCCTTGACTACATAGTTGTTGTTGTCTCCAAGCTCCACTACATGTGAGGATGATCTTTTTGATAGAGTATGAAGTTATCCACTTTCTCTTTCCATGTGTCCTGAGGCTCCACAATCAATAATTCAAGCATTGTCATCATCAAGTGTACTTGTAAGTGCAACCAAGAATCCTTCACTCTTGACTCACCTAGATAGATTATAGATGATCCTTCCAACCAAGCTTCCTGCAATTTTCATTAGATTGAGTCCCATCTTCAAATAACTTGCCATTGAGAGAGTGATCTTTTCTTCCAAGATTGTTTTTCATTCCTTCAATTGATAGCCAACAAAGTGTTCTTCAATGAGTCCTTCTTTCACCTTAGCTTTGATACCATGTTGAGAAATCAATGCATGTAGGAATTAGGATTTGATTCCTCTTTTCTTGATAATTACTTATGGATTATGTTGGCTTATTTTACTTCTTTATTATGTTATCTTTCATCAAACAAATACCAAATAAAATGTATGAAGATCACAAGAACAAGGAACATGAAATATAGGCACTCAACTCAACCAAGGCAAAACCCCTATCTAGCGAAAAACTCAGTCCAAATTTTCCATTAGTATATTCAAATCAAAATGACACAATCCAATACCCTTTTAACCTAGACAAAGACCTCCTTCAATCACCAAGTGAGCTCTTCCTTCACTTTGATGTGTTTTTCCAAAGTCTCCAAGTGTCAAGTTCCCAAAAGCAGCTTCAATCCAGAATTTTGGCCCCCCAACTACAGAATTTTGAACTGCAGTTACTTCAAAAATTTCAGCCCCCAACTACTCATCCAAAAACCCTAAAAATCTTCGCAGGTTTGAGAGAGATTCCAAAAACTTTGATTTTTCTTCTTCCTTAGATTAGGTCTTCTTCTCCTGCACTTTGCTCTCTTTTTCGTCCTTGTTCTCTTGTAGATCAAACTTGTGTGAGTGTGTTACCGAGTGAGTCGAGTTTCCTCTATTTATACTGCGTCCATAGGGTCGACTTACCTCCAATAGAGTCAACTTCTCCAAGACAGGGCCGACTTGGTGAGGAGGGACAAAATGACTATTTTGGCTCAAAAATATTTTTCTTTACAAGATACAAAATCCCAAGACAGGTCTAATAAATATGACAATGACTCGCTTGACTTTTGACAAAACCTAAAAGCCTTTAATGGAGGCTATGACCTAGAAAATAAATGAAAGATCATGAAACCCATGCTTCAATAATATTTTTCTTTTGACGAATACAATTATGAAGACTGACACTAATTACATTCTTCAACTTGCATTGTGGTCAGCATACCTCTTCTCTCAGAGGAGGTCCAGACTAACTACCAATTCCTGCATTTGCTACACAATTGCCATGAGAGAAGGCGCCTGCGCCACCCGACCCAGAGACAAGACATGGTTGTATGCCATTTGAAATATTAAGAAAGAATGCCATGAGATTTTCTTTAATATTTCATGTTTCATTTAAACAAAACCCTTTATTTGATCTAGTTATTTTAGTAGGACTAGATTTAACTTAAGGATAAATTTATGCACGTGAGATTTCAACTTGTTACTCCTCTTCCAAATTGCATCACTAATACTCCAAGGAAGCAACAAAGAAATGTATACAAATCCAATACCCAATGGTTGGTAGTTTATTTAGCCAATCAAGCAATTCACTTAGTTTTCTTTAACAATTATACTTAATATCACTTATGATTTAATCATTATTCTCCTTTTAAGCAATTCACTTAGTTTTCTTCAACCATTATACTTAACATCACTTAGTTTTCTTCAACCATTATACTTAACATCACTTATGATTTAATAATTATTCTCCTTTTAAATACACGTAGAATTAAAATAGTTTTAATATGAAAACTGAATTTAAATCTACTTTTAAATAATTATACTTAATATCACTTATGATTTAATAATTATTCTCCTTTTTAGATATAGGTGGAATTAAAATTATTTTAAATTTTAATTTGA